>PVJO010013282.1:0-52417 GCA_004026905.1 Hystrix cristata
TCCCTATCCTCGCGCTCCCGGTGACCAGAAACGTCGTGGTTGGGTGCCAGCTGCAGTCACCAGGGGGCCTGCTCAACGTCAGGCCCAAGCAGTCCTGAGCAAAGGGTTCCCGTAGCAAACTGTGATCGGCCGCCAGCTCCTGGGCAAGTAACTATGGCTAGACTGCTTTCTAAGACTCCAGCACTGCTCACAGTGAGACCCAAAGGTACTTGCAATCCTTAAAAGGGAGGAAGCGTTCTAGGAAATAAAAACTATTTAATAGTTTGTCTAAGATACTATTACATTTGCACTCTTGCTCTCACCACGGACTTCGTCAGAGAATACATGATGTGTGTTAAGATCATCGCTGTGACAGCTGAGAGAATGTATACTCGAGTTCTGGTGTTTTAAGGTTTTCTGTTTCAACTTCTCATATGATAAATATTGATAGAAATAACCCCGTAAACAAAAGCCCCCCTGGAGTTTGAACCCCATAAGAGTTAAGAAAGGGTCCTTACAGCGAACAGTTGGAGAAGCAGCATGAGTTCTGTGGTGAGTCATACGACTCTCACAAAACGCCAGGCATTGAAGGGAGCTTGGGCACCACCCGGCTCAGCACCACTGTTTAGACATGAGGGAAGTGGGGTCCGACCTAACCTGGCCTCATGCGCGGATGCGAGCTGGACGGGAGCACGTGCTGAAGCTTTCCCAGCAGCGTCCCTAGATTCCCGGGGGATGCTGGGAGCCCCCTTCTGCCTTCTGAGGCACATTCCTGCAGAGAGAGAAGGCTGACCCCCTAGCGGTTTTGGAATCTCGCCCTTAATGTTCCCTGTGCCCACACAAAGCTCTCTTTTTTAGAAACAGTTCTTTTCTCAGAACATTTCAAATGGAACAAATGTACATCAAGCAGCATGGAATGGCAATCGACAATCAGCTCCCTATTCATTCAAGCGGGTGACCCAGAGCCACCAGCGGCCCGATTTAAGCAGCCGAGTGACAGGGATGCCAAGCAGCTCCGGGGAGGCTTGGCTTCACCATCCTTGCTGTTAACAGCATTTCAGGGTTCTTTGCCCTGAGGGCGCTGAACCCCCTAGAGACGGCTGCAGTGACGTTTCTCATCCTTTACTAAGTAAAGGAGAACAGCAAAGTTAAAGGAGGAACGAGCTTTAATCTCCCAAGGCAGGAGATGTTGATCACAGCTGGCTTAACAAGGACTGTCAGGCTCTGCTCCGAGGTGTAAACAGCTCATTCTCCCGTGCTCCACCTCTGAAGTTGCACTGAATCCTTCCCTCCTCCTCAAGGTGGATCTGCTTCCTCCCGGAAGCCCCCCAAAACAACAGAACTATTGCAGGCCGATGGCACCCCCTCGAGGCCAGGATGGGGAACTGCTGACTCTACCCTGCGGCCACCACTACCTCCCTCCATCTTCCGTGGGCTTCTGCTCAGATCAGATTCTCCCTCCCTCCCTCCCTCTCTGCCTCCCTTGACCCCTTTCCTTTTTCTTTCACTTTCCTATGTATGAGCAGATAGCTGGGCACACCCAGAGCATGCGTAGGTAGTGAATATTTACATTAAAAAAAAATTATTACAGTAAAAGGCGCATTGCCGTTCATCCCCTTGAAATAACCCCCTGGATTCGCGCACACTCATCCTATGGTTTTGCCACTTTCTGGAGCAGTCGTGGACATCCTCTTTCCTGTCTTTACTGATTGTGATGTAAAAAAACACGGTGACTGAGGCTGCTCAGGGCCATCCGAAGGAAAGGCAGACTCCTAGGAACACTGAGGCGGGCCCTTGCCCGCCTTATTCACAGGTCTGACCCTATGAGACTTCCGGCTCTTCCCCACAGAAGGAAAACTGGACCAGGGGAGGAAAAGGTTTTCAGTCAGTTCAGGGCACAGGGCAGCTACAAGAGCACAACTGAAGACACTCACAAAGATGAATGTCCAAAATTGTTCCAGAAAGGGGCAAGAATGAGTAAGTGTGAAGAGGGGGATTGTTTTGGTGATGTGGCTTTTACTGTAATAATTTTTAAAAATGTGAATCCATCGTATTTTTGGATGACATCTCATACATACCTCTCTTAACCCATTAAATCATCTCAAATCTGGCCCCATTATGGGGCAAGGGTAATTCCCCTTCCCTCTTTCCATTTGTGTTGCCCAGATTTTACTTTAATCATATCTTGTTTTTGTTTTGTTCTGGGGTGCCGGGGATCGAACTCAGGGCCTTGTGCTTGCTAGGCAAGCGCTCCACCGCTTGAGCTAAATCCCCAGCCCACTTTAATCACATCTTAGAAAGACTCATGGGGTGTGAGCAAAATCACTCTGCCAGGAGCTGGCAGCTCTGAAATAAAATGCAGTGTAGTTAACAGAGATAAACTAGGTTCCCAGGGAGAGTGAACACTATCCCAGTTTGCACAGAACTGGGAATGTTCTGGACTTTGAAGTGCTAAAATTGAACATTCCTGATAAAAGCTTGACAGACAACCTAGTCCCAAGACTTGGTGGGGATCTGGAGGCTTGAGCCCTTGTTTTAGCTTTCTCCTCAGTTCAATCAGAAGTGGAAGACTTGTGAGCATAGAGAGAAAGGAGACAGCAGTACTCTTAAAAATTACAGGCATTGGGAAGACACTCGAGTTCACATAAACGTTAAGGAAGGTGCATACAATGCATTGATTTAGACTTAATACTGATCTGTTTTCTTTTTGAATCATTCATAGTAATATTCCTTAAATAATATAAAAGCAATTCAGACTTTTTGTCAAAGAAACATTAATGATTTTCATTTGTGTATGTTTTCTGTACTCTAATTGTTTTAGTTAAATAGCACAGGCAGCTCAGAAAAACTAAAAGGTTCATTTTTGTTGGGCACTTTACATGTACTGTCCAGAATAGCAATGTCTTCTTATTATACCTAATTGATAGATGAGAAAACTGAGCCTCAGAGAGACAGATAAAACTTGCCTAAAGTTAATAGAGAAATAGTTGTACCGGGGTCTCCGACCACAAAGCCTGTGCTCTAAATCACACGTATTTTTAATGCGGTTTCTTACCTTAAAACACTGCTTAAAATTTTATATCTCCCCCAACTCTACCATCTCTGTAATCTTTCCACAGTTTGCAGTTCGTCCCCCTCCAGTTTCTTTCTTGTGGCTTAGAATTCTGTTCTCTGTGACGTGTGAATGCCCTTTGTAAATTTCCCAGCTGGCCAGGAGGGCTCAGAGGTGAGCTGTGATTGTACCTTCAGGCAGGTTTTAGGGGACCATTGGTGAGAAGCCACGCGCTCCGGGTGGCAGTCATGGGGCAGGGAAACGAGTTCCTGAGAAAGAGACCCAGGGAACGTAAGCGGCAATGTTAGCTACAGCACTTGAAGGAAATCATGTATTTCATCCTTTCTGAATTCACCTTTCATTGCTTTTATGTTTGTTATTTCCTGACAATATACAACAGAATGAAGCTAAAACTGAAAATTTCTTTCTTTCTCACTGCTTCAAGACACATGCCTTATTTCATTTTTCTGTAAACATTCATGAAATTCAGTAACAATCTTTTCTATTTATAAGAATTTTATGAACTTTAAAAAATAAAATATTTAACTTTAACTCATATGAGATCACCTTAAGCTACCACCAGAGTTTAAGGCAAAGACCATAGATTTCTCTTTCACTAATAAAGATCACAGATATAAAGGAATAAGGGATTGAGGTGGAAATTCTTTAGATTATTTGCATTATATTCTCACGAGGCTCTAGCAGTTAAATTAGCATATACGTTTTTCTGTGGTTCCAAAGAGTAACAATGTGCATCTGCATTCTTTCACTAAGAGTTCACTGAGCATCTCTCTGGTTGGCCATTGCCAGACTATGTACTACCACCTCCAGTAGCCTGATGTTGCAGTAAAGAAAATAAAAACACAGAAGTAACAGGTTACACACGGTAACCTGCAAGACACGAGGGTCCTGAAACCTAGAATTGTTCAGGCTGGGTTATATGACTGCCACATTCCCTCCTTTTCCTTCCCTCTTTGCACAAGAGGTGGAGACCTTCAAGTTCCTTGACCTGACTGATTCCTCTGTACAGAGCCTTCCAAACTTTAGGGTCACCTTCATGAAGAAAAGGGGAGAACAAGCCATGGGAGCTCCAAGTCATATGTATCATGTGTATCCTTCATACTGCTGTATGCTGGTTCTCCGGCAAAAAAAGTTAAAATATTTTAGCTTTTATATCTTAAATGCATTCTTTTTTATTTTTTTAAATGTGTTAACTTTAAACTAATATCAAAATGTCTTTTAGAAAATAAGTCATTCTTTGTTACTTGAAGCTTTATTACATGATCATTTGAATTTGTCGGGCTTCATCAAAATTTACGTGAAGCCTCGTGGGTTTTCAACCTACTTATCATGGGAACCAGTGACGTGGGGAGAGGCTAACCCTAATTCTCATACAGACAAGGAATTCCAGTTCCTCGGCACCCAGTCAGTTCATGCGTGAACTGTCAGGGTGGGGAGAAGGATGTGGAAGGTAGATATTGTTAAAATGGAATTTTCTTGTTTTTTAAAAAAATAGATTTGTCCTTCAGTAAAAAATGCATTGGACACATACTATGTGCCGGATACTGTTCTAAATACCGTGGTTATGACAGTGAGCAAAGATGACAAAGTTCTTGATTGTATGCAGTTTACCACCTAGTGAGACGAGACAAACAATAAACAAATAGGTAAATGTTACTTACACTGTTGGCATTTAAAGCTAGAAATATACACATTTTCAGGTAATACAAAGGAATATAAAGCAAGAAATGCTTTCTCACTCTGTCTGCTTCCTTCTTCAAAGGTAACCATTATTACAATTTAATGTATATCCTCCCAGGTTTTTACCATGTGTAAGCACATATTAATATAATTATTATGGGAGAGGGATCATAATGTACATATTACACAGCAACTTGCTTTTGTCCTCCTTCATGAGATATTAGGTGCAACTCTCCTTATCAAATATAGACTGACTGTATTCTTTACAACCACTAGCAAAAGGAAGGTAGCACTGTACTGGATCCTAGCTCAATGAAGGAAGAAATATTGCCTGAGAATAAGTATTGAAGTCTTTGATTAATAGACTGAACTGTATTAGTCACTTCCTGTTGATGGGTCAAAATAGTCTCTATACCTGAAATTTAAAAGAGGAGAGGTTTATTTAGCTCAGAGATTCTTTAAGATGGTTCACTCCATGGTTTTCTGGTTCCAAAGTGGAAACATGGTAGAAGGATATGGCAAAGCAAAGATGCTTAGTTCAAAGTAGCCAGGAAGAAGATGGGATATTGGTGAGAAAGAGCAGGCAGAGAGCACCTCTTGGGAGGGAGAATGGGTGCTACAGAGCGGGCACCCCTGAGTAGGTGCTGGGCCTCAGGAGAGAAGGGTCTGGGGGGGGGGCAAGACAAGGTGATTGGCATAACTCCTGGCTGTGTTGAGCCCTGCCACTGAGCCCTACACAGGGCTGGTGAAGGTGGCTTTTCCTGATCCTTGTTTAACCCATCCTGAACCCAGCTCCCTGCCCTGCACCTGTCTCCCTGCATCCTCCAGGTTTCCTAAGCCAGTGGTGAGTTTGGCTGCTCCACCTGGGTTCCATATTATTTTCCCACCTTCTTGGTCTGAATTTTCCCCTTCCCGGTATCTACAGCTTCACTCACAACTTAAGAATTTAGGTTCTACTGAAGGTGGGCACAGTGCACTGGGGTGGGAGTGAAGTGTACCGAGAGGCCCATTTGCTCCATCTGCACTCGTTTTCATCCTGAGTCCCACTGACAGTGCCCTGGGCCCTTTTGTTCTTCTCTTGCCTGGATTGCTGCTCTGGGTTTTGGACCTGTTCTCATCTTTATCCTAGCCTACGATCTATTCTCTGCCAAGCTCCCAGTGATGATTTCAAAATATAAATATGATTATCTCAGTCTCCCGTTTAAAATCCTCTTATCATACAAGCTTTTAAACTCCGCCAGATGGTGTATTCATGGCCTACTCCCGCCTTCTCCCAAGTCCTCCCCTGTGATCTCCTCGTCACCCTGCTGTGGCCATGCTGGCTTTCTGCAGGTTGCTGGGCTGCCTAGGCCCTTTCTGCAATTACTTTTTCTCAGCAATACTCTTCCTCTTGCTCTTTGCCTGGCTAGCTCCAGCTTATCTTTTGGGTCTCAGCCTCGCGTCACTATTTCACAAAGGTCTGGAACCCTCTCCCTCAATTCTTTCTCATGGTACTCATTTTCTTCAGAACACTCACTGGTCTTTTCACCATGTGTTTATTGTGTTTATTTCATCTCCGTTTCTTCCTGTCTCCCATCTCCTCCTATACTGTAGGGTTTGTTAGTGTGAAGGTGGCATCTGTTTGGCTCAGCACCATATTCCCACAGCCTGGTTCGTGCAGGGCTAGTAGATAGTGGGTGTCCCAATGTGCTGACCCCCAAACAATGCATGGACGGCATACAGTGCATCCTCCTGGGCGCATACTGGCTTGCAAGTGTCAGTCCACTACACTGTTCTCAAACAGCAGGGAGAGACAAATGGGGGTAAGGACAAAAGTGGAGGGGTGAGGTGAGGGGGGTAAGGATAAGTGGGGATTGTGAGGAGGAAGAGTTTTATGTGGAAGAGAGGGCTTCCTAGGAGGATCCAGGAATTCTAAGAGACAGGCTAAGAGCTGGACTTTGTGAGGAGCTGGACACATCAGATGATGGAAGGGGTTTGTAGGAGGAGCAGGCTTTGTAGATGCAGCCTCCTTAAGGGTGAGGAGCACCATGTGGTCAGGGGACCAGGGCATCGTCAACTGGAGATGTTAGTAAGGCAGAGGGAGACTTAGAAGGAGCAAGGCCTCGTATGGTGAACAGAGGTTTGGAAGGAGGACTGGGGCTTTGCTGGAGGAGAAGGTCTTTGCTAATGTAGTTTAGTTAGGAAAATGCAGTCAGAACAGTGTAACTCAGGGGTCCCATAAAAACAAGTAGCTTACAGTTAAAAACTAACTCAAGTAGCTGGGTGAGCTTAGAGATGCAAAGGTAAACACGAGAAGAAGGATAAAAGCTACACTAAAAAGGAAAATGAGATACGTATGCTAAGTTAGTTGACAGCTCCTCCCTACCTCTGGACTCGGTCTTCAACTGGACAGTTTCTCCCGACCTCTAGACCTGGACTTCAGACTTTGAGAAAACATTAGAAATGCAGGATAACTAGTTTCTTTTTAAACTAATTTCTTTTGAACTTCCTCCTCCTCCCATATATGTAAGGCCAAGACAAAGCATGTTGGACATCCTTTTCCCTCCTGGTATGCTCAAGAGCTTTTTTTTTTTTTTTTTGAGCTTGTTATTATTTCTAATAAACACTCCCTTAAATTCCTCCTTTTGCCCTCAGATTTTGGGAGCCAAAGAACTTAGGTTTATGCAAAATTAACTGTTTAATTAGGAGGAACAAAGTTTATAAGAAATGGCTTCGTAAGAAGGAAAGGCATTCCTAAGATGGACAGGGTTTTGTATCAAGGAGCAGGAATTTGCGAATAGAAACTGCACTTTATAGGAAGCAGGGCTTCCTAGGGGGAGGACTTTGTGAGGGAGGGGCAAGCCTTAGTATAAAAAAAAATGGGGATTTGCAGAAGCGCTGGGCTAGGCTATCTGAGGAACAGGGTTAGAGGAGGACGCAGGTTACAGGGCAGGCCTGGTAGCAGGACCAGGGTTTTATAATAAGTTAGGAGGTGCAGGCTTGGTAGGAGAATCAGGTCTTTACCAAAAACCGTTTGTAGGAGGCACAAGGCTTTGTAAGAAGAATTAACCTTTTTTCTTTCCAGTACAAGGTACTAGACTAGGCAGGAGGAAAGAGTCTGCTTCACAGAAGAGCAGGGCTTCCCAAGGATCTGGTTTGTAGAGGCACAGGACATTACAAAGCAGGGCTTTATAATTATCATGGTGTCTCTGCAGGGGGAGTGGGGTTCTGTAGGAGTAGTAGAGGGGCTTTGTAGGATGAGTAGGGTTTTACAAGTACTGAAGTTTTGTTAGATGCAGTGGGGCTTATAGAGGATTATAGATTTGTTGGACTGTGGCTTTGGGAGAAGGCGAAGGGCTTGATAGAAGAATAGGGCTTTGTAGGAGTTGCAAGGCCATGTTGCTATCAGCAGGGTTTTGAGGGTGGAGTTCGCAGGAGGAGAAAGGCTTTTTTATCCAAGGGGAGGGCTCAGGGAGGAGGACTCAGTGAGAAGCCCAGGGTGCATGTGAAGAGCTGCACGTGGCGAGGAGGAATGGGCTGTACAGAGAGGAGCAAGCCTTGGCAGGGGAGCAGGGATTTGTAGAATCGGTGCTTTGTAATCAGGAGCACAGCATTGTAGGAGGAGCGGGATCTGTAAGAATTATGGGTTTTAAGGAACAGGGATTTGTAGGAGGCATGAGCATGGTAATAAGGGTACAGGTTTGTTAGGAGAAATGGTTTCTTTTCATTGCTGCCTACTTGCCCTTTCTGGGCCATCATTCTCTATTTGATTTTTAGGGTGACTCAGATTCCAGGGCAGGGATTTGGGTGCTAAGCAGGGTTTTAATGGATTCTAGACCAAAACTATCCGCAAATTCCCCCAGCTACATAAAATGCAGAGCTTCTTGGACCCAGCTTCAGTGCAAGGTCCCTTAGTGTCTTCCTCAACTAGTAAAGAGATCAGAGCTGAACCTATGCTGACAAAAACACTTCTGAGACCTGAACACGGTAACCCTGCCTCAGATGGAAGTGAAGAGCTGGGGAGCCGGTCACACAGCTGTCCTCTCTTCCTGCTTGGGGCAGAGGCTCGCTGTGTCCTCTCACATTCCCGGAGCTGGGCCACATACTGGCCAATGACAGGATAGAGAAAGGGGGTCTGTGTGTGTGTGTGCATTTTATATTTTGAGCACTTCCCATGGAGGATCATTCATGGTCTTTCCCATTCTGCCTCAGCTGTGGTGAGAGTGCCAATTGCTGCTGCTCTGAGAAAAGCTCTCTCCATTTCTCACTGAAGAACTGGGGATTGCAGCCACCCTCACGGCTTCACTAACAATGAAAGGAAGAGATAAGAATCATCACAACCTTCCTGACTTAAAGGTCTTGCTTCAGCCTCATTCGAATTCCTGCAGCAAGTACACATGCAGGATATAAAATCTAAGCTAAATCCTCTAACTGGGTGAAGGAAATAGTTCTGCAGTTCACTTGGGCCTTTCTTTGATCTCTACTTCCTAAAGATTCTTTGGGTTTGATTAACAAAGCAAGAAATTCTTCTCCTGGGTGTGTGTGTGTGTGTGTGTGTATGTGTGCATGTGCATGCAGATGCACACATATGACCTGAGGGACAGTCTGCTGTCTTGACTGAACAGCTGAAGAATCTTTAGAAAATGTTAATGATCTCAAACACTCAAACAATTTCAATAAAATTTGTTACAGTAGTACTTAAATGAGACATTTTAAATGGAGGTTTCAATCTACAGCTACTAATATTAAATAGATGACAAACAATAAATTATGCAATCAAATTTTAATAACAAAGATACTATTTTTAACATGGTCAAATATATTTGGCTAAGTCCATATTAAAAAAAAGTATCTAGCTCCAACAGTACAATCATACAGCTTTGTACAGAACATTCCATAGATCAACAGAAAATACATTTGAGCACAAAAATAAAAAATATTTAAAGAGAATCTCTAAGCAGCATTTTATTTCTGCAAAACAGACATATATCTTGTACTGATTAAATATCTACAAGTGCTTTTCCTTTACAAAAATACATATATTCTTAATAGACTAAGTCATTAACAATGACCTGGTAAATCTTTCACTTCAATTTGAATGATTTATAAGCTAAATCTTACAACCACAAAAAGGTTTTTATTTGTATTAAGATGTTACCACTTTTGACAAAAGCTTAAAATATTTCATATTTCAAAGTAAAATTAGCAACATAACTTTACAATATATTCTCCGGTAGCTTTGTTTATTGTGAGGGCAACTCTAATAAAAACTGGTGATCGCTGTTGCTCTGCCAGATGCACAAAAGCAGAAGAACACTGGTCCTCCCCCCACAACTCTTGTCACGGACCACAGCTTCATAAGGACACTTAGGCCCTCAGCCCTATTCTAAAAATGCAGCAAAGAAAACTGACACCAAATTGTATGAGGCTGATCCCATTACATTTTAATGTGTGGAACTCCTGCTCCAGTGGACTGATGTGAAGTGTATGGATAAATAAATTACTGTTTACTATCTCTACAGTACCCAGAAATATTTAATCTTCATGTGTACTAAATTAGTTTCTTATTCTATGAAGTTCTATAAGATGCAAGAAAACTAGACTCATTTTTTACTTGATTGTAGATTTAAATATCATTAAAATCAAAAAGCACTTCTGAAAAAGCAGTCTGTTTTGAATCATAAAAAAGGAGCATGAGGATACAGACATATTTGCATGAGCATTTAAAGTAATTATTTTTAAGCTTAATTTTAAAACTTTCTTAAAAGGAAGTACTCCAGAATTTTAATTTTACTTGAAACTATAACGACAGAAAGTAAAATTTCAAATTAGTAGGAAAAAAAATTGTTAAAAAAAAAACACAACAATAAAAACTCTGTACTACATAAGAACATTTTAACAAACTTTTGATTTCCTGTTTTCCATCAAAATACTACTGAACTAGGTATATCAAGTAAATCCAGAAACAGCTGGATGTTTTGTGCTTTGAAAGGGCTTCTGAGTCTTAGTATTTTTTAAATCTTTCATAAACCACATTTAGCAGACATGTTATATTCCTTATTGCTCTCTAGACTATAGGGATATATATATCTTAAAATAATGTAAATAGCAATTCAAATTTTGTTGTGTGTAATCCAGAAAAGTTATGGCAAAACTAATTCATTTTGAAATCAATATAATCAACCAATATTTTAGTGGTATAAGGCTTAGCTTGCTGAAAATTCCTTATTCTGGACCAGAATATGTAACATGCATTCATTTTTATCCTATCTGAGGAGGTTTAACTAGTGACCTGTGAGCAGACTCTGTAATAGTTTTACCTGACAGGAGAAATGACACAATGGTGCATCTCTTTTGGTATACAGAGATACTCTTGTTTTGTGATCCATTTTTCCTAATTTGAATGTAAAGGCTAAATTCTGTTAACAATAAAGTAACTGCTGAGAAACAAACACAGAACTTTAAGAAAATTTTGCTTTAGAACACAGAAAAAGCATTTATATAAATCCAACAGAAAGTACTATATTCTACACAAACGAGCATGTCAGCATTTTTACAAAAATGTTTTTAAGAAAATTTCACATATTACTAAGAGCCCAGGAGCTAAGCGCAATTTATTTTATATTGCCTCTGTGGAGTAAAAAGCATCTCAAATTAAAATTTAAAAATCTCAATTTCAATTTTCTTTCAAAAGTATGCACTTTCCCTTCAGAGGGAAACTCTCTGATATATTTATCTCTTCCTCACATTTGAGGATTTCCTAAGACATGTCAGATGGTGACGGATAACAGAACATGTTTGAATGGACGTATACTCTGATGATTTCAAGGAAAACCTGTATTTGACCAGTGTCACCAAGAAAATTTAGTATAAAGCCTTTCTTTGGTGATAATTTTGCAATTAATCAAGGTTACTGCCTGACTATACAAAATTAAGTCACAATCTAAAAATTTCCAACCCGTGAACTGTTAAAACTGTTTCTCCAACATGTTACTAATTAACAGTAAAATGTCTTTGGTGATATCTCTATTCTTATGGAAATCTTTCAAAAAGTGATTAACTTGCAAGCGCCTATACAAATGTGAGACTACTCATAGGGGACAGAAAACTCAAAATTAATGCAGTAAATCTAAAACAGAAATGCATGTTAGCAATGAGGCACTTTCTCTTTAATAAAGCTAAACAGTTCACAACAGTATATAACACTTAATTTTAAGGAGTCAGTTTAAATTTGGGTAACAGTTGAGCGTGTAATATAATGGAGCAAACTCACTACATTTATAAAATGTGGTGCATTAGTTTGAGATAAATGTTTGAATAAAGAAATAATATACTTTTCTAAAAGTAGCTAAAAGACATTACTCAAGTTACCCAACCCCAGACTATTACTTCATCCATAACCCCCCCTTTTTTTTTGTACGTAAGTATCTTATTAACCTATTAAGTGTCTTGTTAGAGAAAAGGCCATATTTTGATTTTTGTACTAATGGGATTACTTCAATTTTAAGTGATATTTCTAAACCACACCCATTCTTTATTCTCTAAAGTTCCTTGACCCTTTTCTATCTGATTTTTAAGGCAGATAAAACAGAAAACACAATCTTTTATGAAGTCATAAAATTCTTTCGGTTTATTGCTTAAGAAACAACAGATTAAAGAATATTTCAATTTGGGTTTATTTTGTGATTTTACAGATGCAGACAATAGGTTATTTATATAAAGATTTTTAAAAGCACCCTATATTTATAAAACTAACCAAAAAAGGTGCTTGTACATTTTCTCTATTAGTTTCTTATAAATTCAATAATCTGATATAAGGGGTAATTATTTAGTGTATTACTAGCCATAAAAGTAGTCCCATACTTAGAAACTCATAGTTGATATGCTAAAAGAGGTCAGCTGAAGAAGCCTAGGTTTCTATTAGCAACATCACATTACTTGGGACCATAAAAAAAAATGTACCTATCTCCAAATGACAACTGACACCCTTTTTAAAAGAGTTTTACGTATTTTGGCACATACTCTTCGACTGCATTTCAATAAAAATGTTAATACATTAATATTAAATAAAGGAATTTTATATAAAACTATTCTCAATTCTATAACTGTTTCCCTAAACACTTTCTTGGAAAATGGTAGAATTACATATGCTCAGGCAACAGACCAAATTTAAAAAGAGATCTTCATTCTAAAACTTATGGCCATAAGTTTTGACTTGGGAGCCAAAATATCCAAGTCATATTTGTGGTTTTCCAAATGCATCCAATTCATTTTGAGTGAAGTTAATTAAAATTACTTTCCATATGTAAAACACTATTTTAATCAATGATCTAGATGTGAAAAAATCTATGCCAATTTTAAAAAACTTAAATCTAGGAACTGAGTTTCACAACAAAACATTTTTTTCTGTAGTGGGATAATAAATTCTATTTTGGGTTGAGTCTAACAGTTTTTTGAAAGCATTTAAAGAGTTAATGAGAACCACCTTTTAAATTTTGCCTGTGAGCCCTTCCAGGAACTAACAATCTAAAAAAACAAAGCTAAAGAAAGTATTGCCATAACCTTCTTCACAAGTCAGAACAACAGCAAACTTTTATACCAACTTTTTGACTTAAAAAAAAGATACAAAAAATTATGAACTTTCCTCTTTTACACGATGAAATGTATCGAGATTGAGCTGTATTTTGTATGTTTCTTAGAGTTATACAATGTTTCAGTTCTGTGAAGCATTTTGGAATTCAGAAGGCATTAATTTGTGATACATTCTAATAGAAAATGTACCCCCTCTCTCATGTACACAGTTATAAAAACTATGTGTTTAACACATAGATTGTGCTCATGTCAGATTTCTAAAACAAGTAGTTTTTCCTAATTTCCAAGCATTTATCCAATTTTCAGAGGTTAACATGTTTGTTTCAAAAGTAATTGTTAAAACAATTTCCAAGGATGTTTTTGGAAAACGAAATTTTAAAAGGTTTAAAATAAAAATTTTTATATAGTTTAAGGTAACAATACTTTCTTTGACTTGCAGATTAATCCCCAAACAAATGGAAGACTAAACAAAACTGCAAAATCAAGGAAATTATCATAGTTCTGAATTTTAATAAATTCACGTATAAAACAATCCACTTTCCCTCTGATTACAGTATCTAAAATATTCTCAAACCATTAATTTTGGTTAGCATATTTATCTACTAAACTGTATTCTATTTTATCCATATGTTTTGGAAATGTGATAACTAACATTTTTAACCTACAGCTGTTTTTGAAACATTTGAAATCCATAAAATAGCTAATGTTATCTGTTCTAAAAAACCTAGTATTTAAAATCATCCTACATAACCTTCTGCATGCCACAATGACACACACCTAAGGCCAACATAAAAGAAAAACAATGTATTCATTAAACGACAACAATGTAATGGTACATACATAAAATGGGCCATACAATGAAGTTTCATGAAGCAGCACCCACTTGTCATAAGGCCTTATGAAAGATGAACCTTACTTACACATTAATGTTGTTAGAAGTAAATGTGATCAGCTGCCAACGTTTCAAATGGTTGTGAATCTAACATCGGTTGTCCAAAAAGTCACATACATTTTGATCTGGAGGGCCTAACATGCCTTCCTTGTGCAACTGGTAGACCACACAGACAGATGCTTAGAATGTTGACAATTACGATGCGCTTCAACATTAAATAATTGGAATTCTTCATAAAATGACTTGCACACTCAATAATGAACTTTTTTTTTACACAAAAAGCATAGCAAGAATAAGACGGTGGCTCAGAAACCACTTTTCTAAATATATTTCCATACAAAATAATTTCAAGATATAATTACCAGAT
Organism: Hystrix cristata; assembly: GCA_004026905.1. Lineage (NCBI taxonomy): Eukaryota > Metazoa > Chordata > Mammalia > Rodentia > Hystricidae > Hystrix > Hystrix cristata. The sequence goes on from PVJO010013282.1 coordinate 14,563, forward strand.
TCTTGTACAGTACTCTATTTAAACAAGAATTAATAAAATAGTTAAGTATGTGAAAACTACAACACCACAAAGATTGAGTCATATTACTAGTGTAATTAAACATCAGGACAATCTTGGAACAGGGAAGCAAAATATTCAGAAGGCCAAATCATGGCTGCACACCATGATTTCAACTAGGACTTGCACACTGTGAGACAGTACAAATACCTTATGCAGATGGTTCAGCAGCAGAGTGGCACCTGGTTTGCTCTGAACAGAAACAACAAGAATGCAACTGACAATTTAGAGACAGAAAATGGCCTTATTTGCATGCTGAAAATCTGATTGTGTCCCTCTAGTCCACACACTGTTCATTGTGCAATCTGTCGACGAGTAAACAAATAGTGCAGGATTCATTTCAGTGAAATCTAGGCCCCTTGGTCTAACCGAAATCAATTCTTGGTCGATACTGCAATACCATAGGGTATGACTATAAAATAAAAACAGATGATGAATGAGACTGTGTTTGCACAAAAACCATCATAGTTTTTATACAATGTAGTTTATATACAAGATTTTAAGAATTTAGGGTCATAATTCACAGTATTTCCTGATAGTGGTGATTACAACAATAAAGATTTAAATTGCCATTTAAGATTTCAGTTACAACCATTAACACTCTCATTTCTTTTGGGTACCATTATTTTTGTTGAGTCAGTCAAGTTTTCATTAACACACAGCAGTGGTCAAGTTCCAAGGTCTACAGATGTCATATGGAGGTCACATATGTGATCCCACCAGTGCGTTATTTAGGGAGAGGCAGGGCCTGTTGAGGACTGCAGGCTACATGTCCTGCTTCCAAGTACTCCGCTAGGAACCCTGTGTGCTTGAGCAAATTGAGCTGGCAGGCTGGATTCTCCCAGAGTTGCTGCTGGTGATAACACCGAGTCACACATTACCAAGAGACACCTCATTGTGAACGCAGGAAACTGCACTGGTTTTCACAAAGCAAAACCTTTTACAAGCTTGATACTTGTTCCATTTTAGCATTTAAAATTTATTTTAATGGTTTTTAAAAATATTGGAAAAACAAGTAACTAATTGTTACATGAAGTATTTAGGTCACTGTCTTTGAATAGTCAGTTGATACTATTAAATGTTCTGATTTGACTATTATATAATTAAAAGGTTCGTAACTGTCCTTGGTGTTGCCCTATGTAGAAAAGCTATCATACAGCTGGCTACCATACAGTACTAGAGACAAAAGAGCTTGCAGATAAAGGCATATGCCAAGTTACCTCTACATTTGTTTTTACCTCTACTTTCCCATATCATATAGAAACAAAACATCACAAAGACAGAAATGGTCTGAAGTAACAATGATTTTTTTTCTTAAAGCTGCAAATTCCCTTTTAAAAGTGAAATTTGAGGAGCTACTTTTATGCATTCAAGAAAAGGCTGAGATGACCACTAACTGTTACTTTGTCTTAGTGTAGGAAAATGCAAATATCCAGGACAGAGAACTTCATATTTTCATAAAGAGTTTAAAATTTTTGTATTTTCTTAGAGACAGACTGAGATTCTATGATCCTGAAAATGACTATTTTGGCACTTACAATGCTTTCAGCTCAGGAGAGGAATAAAAATGTCCTGGGGCTTGCTCTTTCAGCTGAAGAAGTAAGGCAGATGACGCTACCAGTTTTCTAAGGCCTAGAGGTAAAAGTCTCAGCTTCTCAGGGCTTCCATGGTCAAAAATTATTTTGGTTTTAATTTTGTTCTTGTTTTAAACTTTGTTCTTGCAGAATCAAAGTATCCGGGCATGGGGCACAGAAGTCTGTAATTTACCACACTGTTTCTGGAGCTCAGCTAACACAGGCATCCTATCCTAACTTCACTGATTTCTACTCCACCTCCCTCCAGCCTGCAGCGTGCCTTTCACTTTCAAGCTTTACTCTATATTCCTGACAGCTGAATCTGCACACGGTCTGTGATTAAGCTCATTTTAGAATACATTCATCACACACAGATGTATTCACCAACAGTTCTACAAGGGATCAAAGTAGAGAGGGAAGCAGAATGGCTTTGTTGACACTGGTCTTGTTTTATTATAGATTGGAAAATAGAGAAAAACCAAAGAAAAAAGGAAAATTATTTAAATCCTATCATCTGAAGGTAACCACTAGGTAATTTCAGTGTATATCCCTAGTCTTTTTATCTACTCTTTTTTTTCAAAACTGGAACATAAATATATTGTTTGGTAAATAATTTTGTCCATTTAAAATTCTGTAAATGTATTTCCATACCATCTAACACATTTTGACATGATCATCTTTAATGGCTATATATTATGCTTTTAAAGAAATGAACCGTTGTAAGTTATTCACACTTCTTTTTGTTACAAATTTGAGATTATTCTCTTTTTTTTGCTATTATAAATTAATCTTGACCTAATGATCCCCACAGGACAGATTCTTAGAAGTGAAACTACTAGTTCAAATAACACACACATCTAAAAAAGCTTTCTGGTAAATACTACCATATAGGTCTTCAAGAAAGTTGTTCTATTTTTACTTTTCCAAAAGAAATGCGTGCCCATTCTTCCAAAATCTCATCAATGTCTATTATCCATTACTCATTTTAATTTGGCAATTTAATAAACATAAAATACTATTTTCTTTTAAATTTTAATGGTACATTTTAGATAAACATAATGATAACATTCACCGTAGGGAATTTATACCTGTATATGATATATCTTGCTTTCTTCCCGTTCCCTTCCCCTCTCTCCTACTCCTCCTCCTTCCTTATTTACAAAAGCTGTTTCCATTTGTTCCTATTTTTTTCTTGTCCCTCTGTTCCTTTCCTCTCCCCCCTCCCTGTTTTCTTGACTTCTAAAGAGGTTCATCATTTATATATGCTTGTTAGCCAATTATATTTTTTTTTGTAATTTCCCAAGTTAGGTTGTCTTACAGATTTATATGAATTTTTTAATTAAAATTTATCCAAAATTACACAAACTTACAGACCATTACACAAACTTATAGACCATAATATATTGTCCCTTCTGCATATAACAATGAGGAATGTAATCAACCACATAGATGCAGTATTAAGTCGCAACTACATGAAGCTGTTGTACCTAGTGTTACTGTTTTGAGTTTGCGTTATTAGGTTCTTGTTTTTAGAACATCTTTATTCCTGAATTCTCATTCCCCTCCCCATCTGCTCTCTTCTTGTTCCTCTGGGCCCTTTGCCTATTGGGTGACATCTGTCCCCTTATCTTTTTGTATCTATTATTTACCATTTTCTTTGTGTTTTGCCTCACTCAAATGAGGGATACCATACAGTATTGAAGCTTGCAAGTCTAGTTTATTTCACTCAATATTATGTTTTCTAGGGCCATCCATCTTCCTGTAAATGACTAATTTGTCCTTTATAGGTGAGTAATACTGCATTACATGTAGATACCACATTTTGCTTATCCGGTTATCTGTTGATGGGTATAGAGGCTGCTTCCAGAATTTAGTTATTATGAATTGTGCTGCTCTAAACATGGGTATGCAAGTATCACTGTAGTATGATGTCTTTAGCTCTTTGGGGAAGATATCTAGCAGGGGAATGACTGAGTCATAAGCAATTTCTACTTTCAGGCTTTTGAGAAATCTCCATATTGATCTCCATAGTAGGTGCATTAGTTTGCATTCCTTCCCACCAACGATGTAGGAGGATTCCTTTTTCACCTCAGCCATGCCTGCAATTGTTATTGTTTGATTTCCTAATGATTGCCATTCTTTCCAGGGTAAGACAGAATCTTTGTGTTGTTTTAATTTGCATTTCTCTAATGGCCAAAGATGTTGAACATTTTTTCATATATTTGTTGGCCATTTGTATTTCTTCCACTGTGAAGTGTCTGTTCATTTCTCTAGCCCACTCTTTGAGTCGGTCATTAATTTTAGGTGGTTTAATTTTTTTGAGTTCTTTGTATATTCTAGATATTAGTTCTCTGAGGAGTAGCTGGCAAAGATTTTTTCCCATTCTGTAGGTTTTCTCTTCACTCTACTAATTAACTGTTTTGCTGTACAGGTCTTCAATACAATCCCATTTGTTGATTCTTGTTGCTATTTCCTGTGCAACTGAGGTTCTGTTTAGAAAGTCTTTTCCTACTCCTATGTCTTCAAGTGTTTGGCCTATTTTGTCTTCTGGAAGGTTTAAAGTTTATATGAATTTCTTATACAACAAGGACATTAAACCTTTTTCCGTCACATATTGTAAATATTTATTTAGTTTGGGATTTTGGGACCTTCCCCACTCTGAGATCATTTACTCAACTATATTTTCTTCTTGATCTTTTTTGGTATCTTTTTTAATATTTACCATTTTAAAGCATCAGAAAGTTATACTGGTTAATAATGTGAGGTTTGGGTTGAATTCTCCCACCAGAGTCAGTATAATTAATGAAAACAAGCCCCAGGAGAGCTGCACCTGACCTCCAACATGGCATCCCTGAATACGCCTTTGCTGCCCACTCCAGCACATGCGCCTTTGCAATTCTCAAACAAGCAGACATACTCTCTGCTCAGGGCCTTGCAGTGTGTTCCTTCTGCACCAGGTATTTGCATGTCTTCCCTTTCTTTCTGATCAAAAACCATCTTGTCAAAGGGGCAATACTCTTATAAAAAGTATTCTTTTTACCTACTTGAAATTTTCTTCTAACACTAAGACTTTTTTTGTCTGATAGTCATTAGAGTATAAGTTCTATAGGAGAAAAGTCTTGTGATCATTTTCACTTCCAGGGCCAGAAGAGTGCCCAGTACCTATCAAGTGCTCAATAGATACTTGCTAGTTAATCTTTTTTCTCTATTAATTTGAAATATTGTCTTTTAAAGACTTCTATGGACTCCTATATACTAGAGTCTATTCCTGAGCTATCTTTTTATTCATATGTCTATGCTGATTTTAACTATTTCAGCATTATAATGAGCAGTACACTTATTCTTTCATTACTCATTTTAAAAATGACTGGCCAGATGCATCCGTTCATATTTCTTATGAACTTCAGAGTAATTCTGTCAAGTTAAACAAGAATCTGGTAAAAGTAGGTGTGGAATTGCATTTGACTTCACAATTTAATCACAGGCAGAACTGACATCTCTATAATTGACATACTATTAAAATTTCTTGTGTGTGAAATGGAATTTTGGTATATGCAAACTGAACTGAACATGAATCAAATCAAATTTCCCCACAAGGTCAACACTGAACCTAACCACTGAATTTGATTCAGTTCTCTTCCAAAAGGGTCTGAGACCAGAACTGTAGAAACAATCGAGCTGGTGAACTGAGGTACCACTGTACATGAGAAAGTCCCTGTGGGAAATGTATACTGAAGTACTTAGTGGTCAACCCTCCTGACACCTTATTTACTTTCAAATGGTCCCACAAAAAATAAGAGACAGAGACAGAAAAACAGAGAGAGAAAGGGAGAGAGGGAGATGGAGAACACTGTAAGAGGAGATGGGAAGAGGAAGAAAGGGAAAGGTGGCAAAAATGTGGTTAAATGTTAATTGGTAAATCTAGGAAAAGGATATTCCTTTAATAATTTCAACTTTTTTATACTGGAAAATTTAAAAATAAGAGGCTTAAAGGAGAAATCAGTACTTAACATTGAATTTTACCAAATGCATTTTCACTGTCTACTGATGCTGAGACTTTCTAGTATGTGTATATAAAATATAAGCATATATATTCCCACACATACATACATACATATGGCTTAATAGTGTGGGGAAGATAAATATGTTCTCCTCACAATATTAGACCATTCTTGCATTTCTGATAAAATATCTACTAAGTTTTGGCTTGCTATTCTTTTAGTATAATATTTCAGAATATTATTTAGCATACTTAGTATGCTTTGGTGTATTATTTGTGGTCTTTGTACTTATATTCAAAATCAGATTTGGTATTAGCTTTCTCATTGTGCGTTCCCTGTCAGTTTCTGCTATCATACTTAAGCTGCCTTTGTGAAATGAATTCAGAAGAATTTGTTTTTCAATGCTTTAAAACAAATATACTACAGGTATGGATTAAGATTGATCTTTTCCTTGAAAATTTGGAGAATGTAACCACAAAATCACATAAGTACTGTATATTTAGAAGTTAATTCTTTAAATTTTTATGCCTGTCATGAATTAGTGATTTAAATTTTCTTTCTTCTTGGGTAAATTTTGATGGACTGTATTTTCATAAAAACTACATAAAAACTAGGAAATGTCCACAAAATTTAAAATTTTAACATTATAAAGGTATATATATAAAACTTGTTCTTGTGTTTAAAAAGTGATTTTTTTTCCTAGATATTTTCTCCCTGTTTTTGGCTAAAGGTATAACCTATTAACTACAAATTTTCTTACAAGACTAATATTTATAATAAAGTGTTAAAAAAAAGAGAGAGAAGGGAATTTGTGTGGATGTGAAAATCTGTTTTAGTTGGGTATAGTGGCGCGTATCTCTACTCCTAGTACTCTGGGAGGCTGAGACAGGAGGATGGAAAAGTTTGAGCTCTCCCTGGGCTATTTAGTAACTCAGCGAGACTTTGTCTCAAAAAAAACTTTAAAAAGGACTGGGGACATAAGCTCAGTGTGAAAATTTTGGGTTCAAGCCCTAGAACCGCAAAAAAAAAAAAAAAAGAAATCTTATTCTAGTTCTCTAATACTTCAAATCAGGGTTTAAGAACATCTTTATTTTTAAGGAAACAGACATAAATACCAAGAACAGAAGCAAAACACCAGGTATATATGGATTACAGCTATAGACATTGGCGTATCACTACAACTCACCATCCCACAGTCAGCTATGAAGCTTAAAGCTTAAACATTTATTCACTTTCCATTTTTATAAATTTTACCAGGTCAACTAAATTATTTGCTCACCCTTTTCTGTGTAATGTAAGGAGAAGGATGATTTCGCTCCTTAAGTGATTTTTTCTTGGCTTTTATAGATCATTGCTGAAAAACTATGACTTAAAACAATGTGTATCAAAAAGTACATATTTTAATGAATGAATGCATGGGGTTTTCTAAATCACAGCATTGACCAAAAGACTGAGGGAAATTCTAGACAGACTGCTAATTAAAAGTTTTTGATTAGTGAGTTGAAGTGTTCGTTTAATACCTGACATACACTCACATTTGTATCCACCCTCAAATGGGATACCGAAGTTAACTAGTTCTGTTGCTATATAATTCTCTTCTCTTGGCTCTAGGGAAATAGAATAACTGCCTTCCTAATTACCGGGATAAAAGAACAATAGATATTTTAAAGAAATGCTGTGATTAGTCCATGAAATTAAAATTGATCATGGACCATCTCTCTACCCAACAATAATCCTTATACTAAACTTAGTCTCTTTTCTGTTTTCTAGTTTTTAGTAATGTATTTTTATTAAACTTTCATCAGGTATGTTCAAGTATTCTCAGCACAGTACAAAATTAGCTCACTGACGTGTCAAAAAAAGTAACACAAGTTAACATGCTGGGCAGGGCCCAGTAAGCAAGCTTAATATTAGATTTAGCAGTTGCTATACAGAGTCTCCTACTTTGCCATTTCATCCTTCACTTGTGAATTATCAAAAAAATAATACAAAGAAGGTAACGTCCCATTCCAACATGGGTCAGGTATTTCTTAAGGGCTGAAACTGGTAGTTATTTAAAATTCCTGACTCATAAATAATGGCTTTCAACACTTATGTAATGGGAAAATCTGAGTATTTAAGTCTTGAAAGGATGAAAAAAATCTTAATTTTACATAGTGACACGTCTCGGGAAGTCAGGTTTGGGATGAAAGCGATCACTAACCACTAGGGCATCGTGAGGGGCGTATGTACCGTCGTGAGTGCCTCTTACCTGATACAAAGGGCCATCCTGAGAGCAGACTTGCGAAGCTGAGCAGTTCAGACACCGAAACTGCGGAGGAGATGAACTCATCAGATAAGAGGCATCCACAACTGGATACATATTTAAAACTGATTATTTAAAATATTTTAACGTCAAACATAAGAGGCAACATGATTAATTTTAAATAAACACTCTGAGAAAATGGTAGTTGTTTTGGAAAAAGTAGATTTAATAACTTAGTGATTAGTAAAATTTAGCTTTAAGTCAGCATCTAGCCATGAGATTAATATTCTGGAAAAAACCAAAATGGCAGCCTGTCTTTTCCAACACTAATTCCTGGGGAAACCCTCGCCGGGTACACAAGGGGCATACTCTCTTCCCTTCCTGCTGTGACCAATCTCTCCTCTTTACCCCCGAAAATAGTACTGTTCGAGGAGATTGGGTTTCTATTTTTTTTTTTTTTTTTTTTGGTGCTGGGGATTGAACTCGGGTCCTTGTGCTTGCAAAGCAAGCACTTTAACCACTGAGCTAAATCCCCAGCCCCAAGATTGGGTTTCTGAGTGAAGCACAGAATTTCACTCAACCTGTCAGGGATCCACTTTCTGTTTTATGTGAGGTTCTTCATATTGCTCAGATTAGATTATCAGTTTGAATGTCTATGTTAATAGCTTTAAAGTAGGAGTTCCTGGAGTCTATTTCATGTTCACATTTGCAATCTTAACAACTAAGGTCCAGAACTGACACGCAGCAGTCACTCAATAAATGTTTTATGAGTAAACCAACAAGTGAGCATATTTTAAAAGTATTGAGTAGATTCATTTGTAAACTCACTACCTTTTATCTATTTAACCACTCACATAAAGAAACATCATTACCGATCTTGATTTTTAAAATATTATGCTAAACACATTTGATACAAATATAATTTTAATTTTAACGGGAGTATAAAATATAAAATGTATACTTTAAAATTATGTATATATGAATTCAACACTGCATACTATTCAAAATGGAAAAAATTAAGTATAAAAAGAGTGAGTTGTAAATTTACTGGGATAATTCTAACATCCTAGAGTAGATTTTTAAAAGACATACTTTGAAAAGATTATAAATTTTCCAAAATACTTTTGTAATTTTTTTCTTTAGGAGGTAGTTGGTCCTCAATTCTGTGTACAGTGCTCATCGACATGCTGTAAGACATGGCCAGCAGTGCAATCCTTTGGTGACCTTCTCTTCTCTCTCAATAGTCTCCAAGCTCAGCGTTTGCCTAACTATGAGAGTTACAAAAAAGATTCGCCAAGAACATAGAGTTAAGGTAGAAGGAAGCATCTTCACAATTCTTTTTTCTATTAATCTCTTTGGTATCAGTCGAGATAGATTATGTTCATTTTTCCTAAAATTGCCAGATAATGCAAATGAAGCAAAGGAAAGAAGCATGATACAGTCTCTTTTGGTGCTAGAATGGCAAAAGTTGCTGGAGGAGGAGAAATTAACCACGATCATTTTGGAAAGTGGAGGTGGTATTCTGAGAATACTTAACCTAGTCTAGGGATGGTGAGTAGGAGGAACACAAATATGACAAAGGTTGAGGCCAAGTAGAAAGATACTGATGGCAAGTTTTCAGAGGTGGAATTCAGTGAACGAAGAGACAACTACAATCAAAATGAAAGTTAACATTTGTAATCTATTACTGAAATAATGAACGTTTATTATGTCAGGCATTCGGCTAAGCATTTAATTCTTGTTGAATGTTTTGAAATATAGGTATTGTTACTCCAGTTTTAAGGATCAAAAACCTCAGGAAAACTAGGAAGCAGGACACAACTGGGAGAAAATAACTGAAACATACAATACAGCAAACATTAATAAAAATATAAAAATGTAAAAATATTTTTTAAAAAGTTCATATTCAGAACATATAAAGAGTTCCTAGAAGTCAACAAGAAACAGGCAAACATAATGGTCAAAAAACTCCAAGGCAACCCCCCCCAAAAAAAACTCCAAGGCCATTAATATGAAAGTTTACAAAAGAAATATGAAGTTGGAAGTATGGAGTATTGGTACAGATGTCAGAAAAAGAGTACTCTCATATATTCCTATGATTATGCACTGTTAAGCCTCTTAATAGGGCCGTTTATCAGTATCTCTCAAAATTTAAAACACATGTTGTAAACCTACTTCTAGGGATCTAGACAATGGATGTGCTTGCACATCTGCAAATATACATGTAGTGTATTAAAAGCATGGCTTCTAATGTCAAAAAAAACTTGAAAAAAATCTAAATTTCCACCAAACTGTTTTGTTAATTAAATTAAGCTACAGATACACAAGTTCAATTTTACCAATATATTAAAAGAAATCTCAAAGTTTACTGATTCTCCACAAGACATGTTGTCAAATAAGAAGCAGCAGTTGCAAAACAACACATGAAATTCCATATATATTTAAGAAAACTGTGATGACCACTAGCATGGAGTATTATATATAATTTTGCAGTATTATGGATTGAACCCGGGGCCTCAAGCATGCTAGGCAGAGCTCTACCACTGAACTATAGCCTCAAACCTATTTATTTGTTTATTTGTTTGAAACAGAGTCTCACTAAATTGTCCAGCCTGGTCTCCAACTTGTTATCCTCCTGTCTCAGCCTCTAGAGTATATGGAATTACAAGCTGGCACCATCATGCCTGGCTATGTTTCAAAAGTACATTTTCTCTTACTATAAGCAAAAAACAAACAAAAAAAACCAAAACAATGCCAACTTTGAGCACAAGAATTTTAAGCAGCCAATACTGAAATAGACTGAAACATTTCTAAGAGCTAGCTATATTTGACCAGATATTTGATTCCTAAAGATAAAAATCTTTCAAAAAGGCATCACGGGGAAAACTAGAGTCCAGAAAGGGCTGGGCCCACAGAAAAAGGGATAAGCCTAAAGTGGAACTGCTGCAAGATAAAAGCAGTGGTCTTGAGCTCGGTGGTGCAGGGAAATACTACGCTATTCAAGAACTGGAGGCAGAATTAATTTGCCCGAGATTCTTCCTAGGAGGCTAGAGATAGGACACAGTAAAGGGTGATCTGAACAGGGAGTAGCCTTGTCTGAGGCAAAAGACTCAGAAAGTAGCGTCCAAGAGGAAAGACAACTACACTCAGAGACACAAGCAAAGCGTATTGAACATGTAAGGAGACATCCCTATGACACTATGTAGAATAAAGAACTGCAAACATGCCAGTTTCAGCCAAACAACATAGAAACATCACTCAGTGCCAATCACAATCCCACTCGGAAGATCACCTAGGAAAACAAATGGGTAAAATTAGCCAACACAATTTAAAAAAAAATAAATGGCTTTTTTATTGTGATACTATACCAACAGGCACCAATATATATCACAAAGCAACCTAGAAAGGCCCAACTATTTGCCTAAGACATGTTAGTTTGGACTTTAACCAAACTTATCCCATAAATTAAAGGCAAATAGTTATGTGATTTGATTTTTACAAAATCTATAATGGTGTGTAATGCTGGTTTAGAAAAAGACCCACTTGAAAGAATAAAATGGAGCGTCCAGGAGCATAACCATACATACACACATACATGTATCTACATTTTGAGATGTCAAAACAATAAGGTAAATTATGGATTATTCAACAAATTGTATTTCTGATTAAAAACTTTAGAATAAATTAGTCTTAGCCTTGTTGTGTGTAAATAAACCAATCCCAGGTGGATTAAAATGTTTAATATTAAAAGTAGCAGATCCAAGTAAAAGAACCACAGTAGTCATTAGTTTAGGAAAGAAGCCAGGTCCAGACCCAGGCAGAGCTTGTTAGCCATGCCAGTGGGCAGATTATTGAGAACTTTTCAGAACTCTTGGCCGCCTGTTTCACTGGACAACAGAGATGGGAAGGGATGTGATCACAACAAATATGCCAGTAGGGATTTAGTGAAGAAATGATTTTATTGTCACTGCAGCATCTGTCCATGCTACTCCTCTGCCAGAATTCATCTAACATAATAATTTATACTTAATTGGAACCTGAGAGAGGATTTAATTTTTTTTTAACAGAAAACAAATGGGAACCTGACATTTGGGTAAATGAAATTGTCTTTAGGATATATTTTGTGTAACTATTACTTTATTAAAAAAATTTTTCATTCAATTTACTCTAAAATACTGAGTTCTGTGCTGCGTAGTACTCCAGATGCTGGATTTAGTAGTGAACAAATGGAAATCTCTGCCTTCAGGTTACATTTTAGTTGAAGTTCAAATAATACACACAAATAGGAGGCAAGGGTGTTAGAGGGTATGAAATACCATGGAAAACAATAAAAGGTATTAAGAATGTCATTGGGAGGTCAGAAATCTCACTGAAAAGCTAACATAGAAACTGAATAAAGTGATGGGGGCAAAGGAGCTAGTTTATGTAGCACTAGTGGGGCACGTTTGGGGAAGCACAGAGGCCACTGTGAGGGTGTAAGGGTCAGGTGGGAAAGGGATGTAGGAAATCTGTGTGTGTGTGTGTGTGTGTGTGTGTGTGTGTGTGTGTGTGTATACAGTATTTGTAGGTCTCTAGAAGGACTCTGACTTTTATCAAAATTATATTAAACACTACGGGAGGGACTGGAGCAGAGGAGCAACATGCCTTCTGGCTCGGGCACAGGGTGACAAGCACAGGTTGGGGGAGCAAGATGGAGCTCAGCTAGGAGATTTCAAAGTGGGTGAGACCCAAACAGTAGAAGGGAAGGTAGTGAGACACAGCTGGATTCTGATTATAGTGTTCTGATGGTAAAAGTTACAGAATTTGCCAAGGATGGATGAAAAAAAAAAAGAATCCAAGCTGACTTTAGGGATTTTGGTCTGAGCAAGTAGAAAAATGGAGCTACCATTTTCAAAATGAGACTGAAGACAGGGAGAAACAAAGAAAAAGAGATAAATGGTCTAATATATTACTAAATATAAAAGATGGTAATTTTTCTCTACCTGAATGATAAATCTTAAGATATTGTACCAATTTTTGAACTTTTATTAAAATATGACTCAATGAAAGAATTTGTTATTAAGAAATGTGTGATCAAAAATGCTATGACAGTAAATACTGATTCAACTGACAGTCTATTAACAGAAATTTATATGGATTAGCTCTTTAATGCTTTGACATTTAAACAACTCGAAATGCAGGGATCTTGTGAAAGACAGGTGAATGCTAGTCGTGGTCTCTCAGTGATTACCATTTACATTGCTTTAACCTTTAGGAAAATCCCTTAATAATGATTTCCAGCACTAACACACTGAAGTGCCCACTGAACTACCCAAGTAACCTAAAATTCCACTCAATACAACATTAATATTATGTGTAGAACATCCACTCCCCAAGAGTGCTGGCTGAGAATTTATTTTCTGCAACCTGTATCTGATAATGCATATGCAACCCATAAAAGAAACTATAAAATGTCACAGAAAGACAAGTAATAATTTACCAAATACAAAGACCTTGAAAATGAACCTTAAAGTTTTGACAAGTTCTTTCAGAATGTAATTTATTTTTGTCCTGGTCTTGAGCCCTTTTTGTTATTAGCTAGAGCATTCAGCTTCACGAGGAAGGCTTTACCCATACGAGACTCAAATAGGAAAAACATTTTGATATAACAAGTGCTTCATTTATTATCACACCAAGACATTTCTTCTAAAAATTAGCCAAAGATCTATCTTACCCACTAAATAAAGCAAAATGTGACATTGTGAGGTTTGTTTTACAACAGTTACAGAGACATATTTTCCCTCTTTTCTTTTTTTTTGGTGGGGGGAGGCTCTCACTATGTAACTTAGGCTGCCCTGAACTCATTATATAGTCCAGGTTCACCTCAAATTGCTGTGTTCCTCCTGCCTCAGCCTCCCAAATGCTGGGATTACGGTGTGTGCCACCACACCCAACTAGTTACAGAGATGTTTACATTCAATGTTAAGCATATTTTTGAACTACTGAAACATGGCAACATTCATATCTGGATTCTGCATAATCTAACCTGTGTGACGTATCATTTCTTAATGTTGTGTTATATTTTATAATTAATTTACATTTTCATATGAAAATGCAATAAAATGTAGTTTACAAAACAGAAATGTTAAATTACTTAAGAATTTAAAAGTACGACATACTGCACCCTAAAGACCACAGAATCTGTATCATAAATACCACAGAATCTTAATGTCTGAAGGTAACCTTGGAAGTTACCTAGTCCAAATTTCTGACCAATCTTAATTCAGGTTTTTTTCATACATTCAAATCATAATGAGAATTTTTGGTAGCATTACTATACTATTCCTTGTTCTTACATTATCAGCCTCACAATCCCCAGTGTCTCAAAATTTCCTAAAACCCATGTTCCTTGTAACTCAGGTATACTTGAACCTGGAATTTAACCCTAATCAAAGAGACAGTTAAAAAAACAAGATTCTCTTTTTGGGTGGTCTTAGCTGTTTTTCCTTTGAATAATTTCTCCTGTATTGCCTAGGACCCAAGGAACAATCATCTACATCTCGCATCAGCAGCCTCTATAAATTCACTTACCCTTAGGGCTGATTTTATGCTTTCAGTGTAAAAGAGGGACCTGAAAAAAAGATGCATGCATATTCTACCCTATTCATCCTATCACAACCCCAAACTGATTTTCTTATTGACCATCAGTCATACTACTTCGTCTTTCCTGCCTTCGCTCCATATAGATTCCTATTAGTTTCTGTGTCACTTTCTCTGTTTTAAAGTTAGCAGAATTCTGAACATCTTTCAACAGAGTTTTAAACTCACCTTAAAAAACCTCATATTTAACATAGTTATTTGTTTTATACTTGGACCAAATTTAGAGTGCTGGAAGAAACAAGAGAAAACAGTTTTTTCTTCCCAAGCATTTTTTTTTTCAGTTCCTGAGTAATACCATTAAATTTAAATAACATAGTAAGTAAATATGCACATAGGTAAATATAAAAGTAATTTACGTTTTCTCCTCTTAGGCGCCATCTTGTCATATAGATGAACTCCATAGTATGATCCTTCCCCATAATTTCACCATTGCACAGTACATCCAACTTTAAAAAGAATAATTACAAATACATTAACGTTAAGTAATTTTGAATTCATAAGTACTTTACATATTTTTCCAATTTCAAATATCTAGTTGTAACTATAGAAGTATCATTTAAAAGAATACTGAATATTTTATTGAAAGCACTTTTCTTTCTCACAGAATATTAACAATTCAGATGAAGCAGTTTATCTTGTCCCACAATAAATACCTATTAACTCCAGTTCACACACATAATTTATAAATGCAATGTAAACTTTCTCAGTTCATATCTCTATGGAACCTTAAAGCTTTTATATATATTTCTGTGAGTGCTCCCTACTAATGACAAGAAAGTGTACCAAGCTCTCAGTTCGTCATAGCTCCTCTGGCTTCTGAATTCATCTGTCAGAATCCTCTTGACTTTCCAAGATTCAAGAGTTACTTTATTCTAATTAGCTTGGATTCAAAATGGGTAACCAGTATAGACACAGTGATTTATGGGGCCTTTGGGGTATACGAAAGTTCCAAGTAATTGCTGACGGTTAGGTTAATCTCACATTTAGTACTTTGGCATAAGTCCATGTCTGGACTCTCCTCTTTGCTTGGTTGGTAGCGTGCACAACACTTACAGGATCCTCTTCTCACCTTGCATGAAATGTCACAAAAGGGTTGTACTTATGAATGCTCGTATTTGTTCTAGGTTGCAGGGGCTAAACACCCCTCAGATCCTTAAGAAGGCCACAGGAACTCTGGCTATGGTTCATTAATTTGACAAAGCATAATTAAATTTGTATTACAGACTCTAGCTATTAAAAGTAACTGTAAGATTTCATTTGAAGTATGGAGGGGAAGAAAAAGAAAGTGTTTTTGAATAATTCTGTGTTTGACTAGACAAAGACTATAATTGTGAACTTTAAGTCTAAAATGAGTAATTGTATTAGATACATGAAACTAGATCACTGGCTTTTTGAAAAATTGTGCTGACTTATATGAACTTTGAGATGTTTTTCAGATGTAATTTCTTTCTCTCTAGCTCTTGACGAGTTCTCACTAAGTTGCCAAAGCTGGTCTTGAAATTGTGATCCTCCTAAGTGCTAGGATTACAGATGTGTGCTACCATGCCCAGCTCATTTTATTAACTCTTAAAAGAACAAAGTAGATAACTTCCTTTTCTTTATCTTGCCTGTAAAATAAATAAATAAGCAAAGAAGTAAAGGGAATTACTTAAGAAGGAATTAATAATCAAGTATACATTTCCTATTGTCATTTAATAACTGAACTATCTTGCCCCATTTAATAATACTGTCACAGAAGTTTCAGCTGTCTGGAATTTTATTAAATCATCTCCTACATGCTGGGTAGCAAAAACAATTGGAGACCAATCAATATTCTTAAAAAACAAATAAAACAAAAAACCAAACAAAAACAGAAAATGTCCTCTGACTGGGATATGTAAAGAGTAAATAGTGGAAAGAATCTCTTCTTCTTCCATCTTTGCCTATAGAAAAATAGCACACATGCCAGAAAACTGAAAGTAAGAGTTTTCTTAGCTCTAACCAACTTCCTGAAAACTACAAGACAGCAATTCAACAAATCAGACTTAAAAGTAAGGAAATAAAATTGTATATGGTATTTCATTAAAAAAAAACAAAATCGAATCATACAAACAATTTCATTATCTATTTTCCACTAGTTGTACCTATAAATTGTCATCTTTTACTTTACAAAATACGTTAGGGTCTAATATTTAAATTTCACAATTTTTTCCTATTATAAAAGTGGATGTTGCTGGATTTTTTTTTTTGTATTTATAGGACCAAAAAATAAGGAAACATTTTAGCCCAGACTAATTAGTCATATGAAACTTTAAGTTCAGGATCAGATGCTTCAAACTACAGACTTCATACCTGTCAATGTCTGTGTTCAAACATGATCACATTTTATTTCTCTCATGATGACTCCTTGTATTACTGTAGATAAGCCAGAAAAATTATGCTGCCTTTGATGTTTTTGTTTATACAGGACTAGCCTGGTCTTTTGTTTTTAGATGCTAAAATTTGGGGGCTGGGGATTTAGCTCAGTGATTAGAGTGCTTGCCTTGCAAGCACAAGGGCCTGAGTTCGATCCCCGGCACCACACACACACAAACAAACAAACAACAAAAAAAAAAATTATAGATGCTAAAATTAGAACCCAGGGAAGAGGAAGGGGAAATTAATAAAAGTTGTAGACTGCTATTTGGGCAGGTAAGAAAAGGTAGTGATATTCCTCACTATATTGTATCTATACCCTTAGGATCATAAACATTCTCTGAACATCAAATACATTATAAGCTCCTGTAATTAGTGTCAGGGCAATTTGCCTCTCCTATAATAAAATGGTAAAACACGTTTATGAAGATGCAGTATACTGGTTTTACCTAGTGCTAAGCAATTATCAATTTTGCAGCATGGAATGACATGAATATTATTTGGGAAATCCGTAAAAAGACAATGTTTAAATTCTGACAAAGTTTATAAAAATTGGTAATAATTTAAAGGTCTCAGATTAAGAAATGATACATCCTTAAGTATGCTGATATTAAAAAGAAAAATAATTTACTTAGCTAGTATATTTGAAAGTTTTTAATATTAAATTTTTAAAATATCTGCTCTAATTACAAAATACTGAGTGTATTACCATTGATTTACTCACTATATGTTAAACTGGAAATAGACAAATGGAATATTATATTCTAAAAATTAAATTTTTAACATGAAAATAACCAGTTTCCACAAGAGTTAATCTGAATATATTCTCAGTTTTATCATTTAATTTTTCCTGTTTTGTAATTTTTTTGTCACTGTTGTTAGAGCTTCAGATCAGAATTACCAAAATGATGAAGGTTAGAAATTATTTAGCTTACCTCATAAGAACTTGGAAGTTTTAGTTTTAAACTTAAAAATTTTTTAATAGTTCCCACAGTTACACGTGTAGAACATCGAATGAATTTCTTCATTAGCCCCTAAAAGAAACAAAGTTAACTAACTAAAAATTCTTCTTTGTGTTTAATGAAAATTCAGTTTCATTATCACTTTAAGTACTTTCAAAATATGTTGTGAGAATATCTCAATTTACAGATTTGTAGCACTTGTAAGTAAAAATATTAGTAACTCTAGGATACTTACTTGATATGCTTTAAAAAGGCATAATCACGTGTTCTAAGAAAATCCTGGTAAATAGACAATCTGCTTATCTCTAAGACACTTTAGTAAAGAAAATATTAGAAGCTTAAATAAAAATAACAAAAGGTAACAAAAATATAAATATTACATGATATCACTTCTGAAAGCATTAGGGACATTTTTTAGAACATGAAACCATAAACTTTTAAATACAGAAAAAGCAGTGATTTCAAATGGGACTCCAAGGAGCATACAGAGACGCCAGGTAGGTCCACAACATGCCTCAACAAGGAAAAGTTTTGGAGTGTGAACTTCAGTTTGAGGAAAATCATGCTACACTCTCTGATGGACTGCAGCAAAACTTTACCGGAAAAAACAAGGTTCTGTGTACCTTAATGTTTCTCATTTGTAAAACAGAGAAGCAGTACTAATTCACTCTTAAACTGGTGCATCACTAAAATGTAAGAATCAATCTAGAATGGACACTCTAAAAATGAGACGAAATAATATTGTAAACATGTTACCTTGAACTAATGCGTGAAACAAAATTACTGTCTACAACCTGAAAAGGTATTTGAATACTGAAAAAGAAAGGTAACAATTGAATCTTAAAGACATAAAGTATTACTCTCATTTATATGTACAGCAAAATTGTGTATACATTTGGAACAACATCTTAGTGGTCTTAAATCCATTAAGTCAAAAATAGAACTATTCAATTAATTTTTTTTTTTTTTTTTTAGCAAATGTATAGCAAACATATTTCCTGTCAAAGACTGACCGAAAAAAATACACAAATGAGACTTGGTCACAATTCAAATGGTGAAGTATCCATCAAAAGGAAACAAGTTAAAAATTACATCTAAAGCAATAAAGCAAAACAAACTATTCATTTCAAATGGAAACCAAGAGATGAACATGTACATCCACCTTCTTCTATCTGTTCATACCATCTCAACTACTACAATCTCTCCTATATAGTTTCTTTCTGATCCAAGTAGCTTAGAAACAATCATTAGTGCATTTTTACAAGTCCCAGTAAAGCCAGAGAATATGAAGGTGCTGGAAGACCCTGTAAGTATAGTCTCAGATGCAAAAGAACTTAAAGAAGTGAAATTGATACTCAAATCTTTCAGTAATTATTAATAATTACAGAGATGTCACAAGAGTTCAAGAGAAATTTTTTTTTTTTTTTAGTAAGGCAAAAGCTTGTTTCTGGAAGTTATGGTTCAATGAAATTTGACATCAATCCAACAAAATTTCAGCCCAGTAACTAGGAACTCTAGAGAAGCAGCTAGCTGGACCTCATCCTAAGAGTCAAGCAGCCCCCTGACTCTCAAGAGAATGGTGGTTTTAACCCAGAAATGAGTTGTTAACTCTAAAATGTACTTGGAAATAGGCCAAGAAAGAGGGCATAGGTCCACTAAGTATTATCAGGTTAAACTAGGAAAGACAGTACACTGCTTTTCCTTTCGTTTTTGTCATTCCTTTGCTACATGTTTTGCTATTTCCTTGTGGCTTAGAGTGTAAAATCAATTGTTAAAAGTTTTGTTCTAAGTAAGTATTTATCTTTTGTTTTGCTTAAAAAAAAAAAAGAGGGCAATGATGATTTCCTCCACCATTTTCATTTTATGATATGTGGAAATAGAAATATTCCTGCCACACTCCAGGGCCTAAAGGGAAACTGCTATGGTGGCAGAAGACATCTAGCCCAGCCCTACTCAGCCGTCCAGAGAGGATAAATATTTTAGGAACACCTGCATATTTGAGGAAATATAATATGGAAAAGATTGTTTTGTGTTTCAAGAATGTTACCTCCCTTTCCATGGCATACTTTTGTGTTCTAACCTGTTCTTCTAACTTTGGCCCGAAAAAGAATATTTAAAAATCTCTTTTGTTCTAAATCGGTTATCCTGGAAGATTTTTTTAAATCCTTTAACCAACTCTTTGTTTTTGAAGAGTGTTAAAGACTAAATCTGAAATTAGATAGTTCTTAATGCAAGTTAGATGGGCTTTCAGTTCTAGAATACAACCCAAAACAATTCTAATCATAGATTAATAATTGTTGACATTTTGTTTCTGAAACCTACACACGTTACTAGTGTTTTTATCTCATCTTCAGGATGTTATGGTTTGAATCTCCATTGACAAGCTTGATTTTGATTTCTAAAATTGAAACAATCTAAATACCATAAAAGTCACCACTTACATTTATAACGCAGTAGTTTTTATAATGCTGACCAAGTTGTGCGGCCATCAGAATTACTGGATTCCAAAACATTTTTATTATCCCCCAGAGAAACATCTTACCAATCTGCAGTCACCTCCCATTCCTCTCTTCCCTCAGCTTCTGACAAATGCTTTATCCACTTTGTCTGTACGAAATTTTTGACTTTGGGCTGATTTTGTTCCAGTTTATGGTTGAACAACATTGTGAAAAGTAGAAACAGAACATTTTATCTATTCATTATCCATGGAGTTGTTATCCATGGAGTTATCCATGGAGTTGTTTTTACTTTTGTGCTATTATGAATAATGCTGTGTTGAACATATGTATACATGATTTATGTTTTCATTTCTCTCTTGTATGATCATGATCATATAGCTAGATCATATAGAACAGTTACTATGCTAGGTCACATAGTAACTGTTCTGCTTCTTTTTGAGGAACTGCCCAATTGTTTTCCAAAAGGGCTGTACCATTTCACCAATGTATGAGGATTCCAATTTCTCCGTAAGAAGCCCTCCACCCTAGTTGTTTTCCTTCCAAAATAATTATAGCCATCCAAGTAAGTGTGAAATAATATCTGTGATTTTAATTTGCATAGTTCTAGTCACTAAGGGTGTTTAGCATCTTTCCATGTGCTTATTGGCTATTTTCATGTGCTTCAGAGAAATGTCAATTCAAACCCTACCCTATTTTTAAAATTAAGTTCTCTTTTTGTTGATTTGTAAGAGTTCTTTATATAACTCCGCCAAAAAACATATACATCAGGAAAAGAAAATGTATAAATATTTTAATACTAAACTTACTGAGACATCATGAGATTAATTCAAGTTACCTTTGGGCCCTTCAATTACAAGAGGTACTCGAAGTGGTAGTCATTAGCTTCCAGACATTTATTATATGGCAAACTGCTGAAGTGTGTATATACATTTTTTTGTGGACTCTGTATGCAGACACTAAAAGCTTAACAGACATATTGAATTGCAAATACTTTCTCTTGTTCTATAGATTTTATCAGTTTGTGTCCTTTAAGACAAAAGTTTTTAATGTTGAAGTCCAATTTATCTGATTTTTTCTTTTACTGCATGTAAACTAGGAGTAATTTTGAAGACTCTACTGCCAAATTCAAGTGATGAAGATTTACCCTTACATTTTCTTACAAGAATTTTAAGGTTTTAGCTCTTTAGATATTTGATTCATTTTGGATTAGCTTTTGTATTTAGTGTGAGGTAGAGGTTCAACTTCATTCTTTTATATTTAGTTGTCTGAGAGTCAGTTCTTTGAAGATTTTTTTCCTTTGAGTTATCTTAGTCCCAGTACAAAAAATAAATTTACCAGAGTTGTATGGATGTATTTCTAACTCTCAATTCCATTTCCTTGATCTCTATGTCTGCCTTCATGTACAGCACCACAGTATCTTCATTACAGTAGTTTTAAAGCAAGTTCTGAAACTGGGACTTTTTTTTTCCCTGGGTGCTGGGGATCAAACTCAGGGCCTTGCACTTACTAGGCAAGTGCTCTACCACTTCAGCTAAGTCCCCAGCCAAAACTGGGACTTTTGAGTCCTTAAACTTTCTCCTTTTTTAAGATTGTTTTGACTACTTTGAATCACTTGGATTTCCATGTGACTTTTCAGATCAGCTTGTCATTTCTGCCAAAAAAAAAGGCAGAATTCTGCTAGTTTTTATTGGCTCTGTAGAGCAACTTGTAGTTTATTGCCTTGTCCTCTGATCCATAGACAAGTGATAGCCTCCAATTTATTCAGGGGTTCAAATGTTTTCTAGCAGTGTTTTATAGTTTTCATTATGCAAGTCCTATGTTTCTTTGGTTAAAGACATTCCTAAGTATTCTATTCTTTTTGATGCTATTTTGAAAATAGATTTAAATTTCATTTTTGGATTGTTCATTCCTGGTTAACTCTTCACTCTTGTACATTGATTTGTATCCTGCAACCTTGCTGAGTTTATTAGTTATCAGTTTTCCTGTGGCTCCCTAAGAAGTTTCTATACACAATAATGCCATCTGAGACACTTCTTTAATAGTCTAGATGTTTTTCTTGTCTAATTGCCCTAGTTACAATATCTAGTACAACACAGAGTAGAAATGATTAGAAATTGTTTTATTTTGATCTTAGGGGGAAAAGTTTTCAGTCTTTCACCCTTCATCATGACAGCTGAGGGTTTTTCACAGATGTACTTTATTCGTTTGAGAAAGTTCCCTTTCAGATTCTAAGTTTGTTGAGCATTCTAAAAAGAAAGCATGTTCGAGTTCATCAAATGCTTTCTCTTACTCTAAGATTACCATGTATTTTTTCACCCCCATATTCTATTAATTTGGTATAGTAATTCACCGAATTACTATGTTCAATCAACCTTGATAATGGTGTATAGTCTGCTCTTTATGTTGCTAAAGCACTTTTGTTCAAAATTTTTGCATCTATAGTCATGAAAATTGGTTCATAGTTTTTCTTTTTTTAGCCAAGAACATGTATTGGTACATTGTCCATATATTGATCACATTTATCATGTTTGTTTTGTACCTGTACATGGTGTCTCTTGGTTCTCCCCCCTCTTCCCCCTCCATCCCTATTTACAGCAGGTTTATTCACATTTCTCCCTG
Organism: Hystrix cristata; assembly: GCA_004026905.1. NCBI lineage: Eukaryota > Metazoa > Chordata > Mammalia > Rodentia > Hystricidae > Hystrix > Hystrix cristata. The sequence goes on from PVJO010013282.1 coordinate 37,513, forward strand.
ATTTCCCTTTCCCTTTTCTTTCCATTTTTTTCCTTCCTGCTTTTACCCCTTCCCTCTTTCTAGTACTCCTCTCCTTTGTATATTATCTTCCTTTTATATAATATCCATTACACTACTTTGTCCTTATTTACAGTTATGGTTTCTCCTATCAGAGAAACAATTCGATGTGTGCTCATGAAGACTTCTTTACATTTTAAAAAACTATGGTTAAAAACACAAGATATAAAACTTACCACCTTAGCCATTTTTAAATATATAGTTCAGTACTGTTAATTCCACTCACATTGTTGTAATGCAGATCTCCAGAAGTTTTTAGTCTTGCTAACCTAAAACCCTATACCTGTTAAACAAGAACTTTTTCCCTTTCCCTCCAGTCCCTGGGTAACACCATTCTATTTTCTGTTTCTAAGAATTTGACTTTAGATCCCTCATATAAATGGAATCATATAATATTTGTCTTTTTGTGAATGAGTTATTTCACTTACTATAATGTCCCTCAGGTTTATTCATATTAAAGGGTGAGGATTTCTTTCCATTTTAAGGTTGAATAACGTTCCATTGTATGAAAATACCACATTTCCCTTCATCCAGTGATAGATATCTGGGTTGCTCTCATTGGTTGCTAATTTAAACAATACTGTTATGAACCTGGGTGTTCAAAAAGCTCTTCAAGATCCTTCATTCAATTCTTTTTGATATATACTTGAAGGTGGAATTGATGAATCATATGATAGTCCTATTTTTAATTTTGAGGAACTACCATACTATTTTCCATAGTGATCACATCATTTTAAAATCTCACCAATAGAGGAGCAGTGTTTCAATTTTTTTATATACTCGCCAACATTTGTTATTTTTATTGCTTTTAAAATTTATAGCAGTCATCCTAGTGAGTGTGAGGTGATTTTTAATTGTCTCTTTCATTTGCATTTCTCTGATGATTAGTGATGTTGAGTATCTTTTCATATGTTTTTCGGTCACTGTGTATCATCTTTGGAGAAATGTCTACTCAAAAGCTTTGCCCAAATTTTAAAATCAGATTATTTGATGTTTTTGTTTTTCAGTTGTAGAATCCTTTATATGTTCTGGATAGTAATCTTTATCAGATATGTGGTTGGCAAGTATTTTCCTCCATTCCACAGATTACCTTTTCACTCTAATGAATGTGTCCTTTAGTGCATAAAATTCCAGTTTTCTCTTATTGTAATGACTTTGGTTTTGGTATTCAAGTAGTAACTGGCTTCACAGAATGAGTTGGGAAATGTTTTTATCTCTTGCAAGTGTTTGTGGCAGATGTGTTAATTCTGACTTAAATGTTTGGGCTTTTGTGGGAAGTTTTGTAGTTTTGTTTTTTGCTACCAGCTCTCACTGTATTTTTTTACAGGTCTATAGATACTCTATTTCTTCCTGAGTCAGTTTTGGTAGTTTGTGTATTTTAGAAATCTTCTGTCTACAAAATCTAATTTTTGTCATACAACTGTTTATAATATTCCCATATAACAATTTCTACTTCTCCAAGATTCGTAGAAATGTACCCTCTTTCATTTCTGATTTTGCTAAGTTGATTCTTTTTGTCTTGGGTTTGTTTAGCAAAAAAAATTCAACAATTTTGTTAATTTGAAAGAACAAACTTCAGGTTTTGAAACTCTCTTTTTTCAACTAAGTTTTCCTAATACTTATTATTTTGTTCCTTTGCTTGATTTTAGTTTTTCTCTTTTCTACTTTCTTAAAGTAAAAGATTAGCTTATTCACTGAAGTTTTTATTTTTTATTTTTATATATATATATATATATATTTTTTTTTTTTTTTTTTTTTTTTTTTTTTTTGGTGCTGGGGATCGAACTTAAGGCCCAGGGATCAAACAAGGCCAGCACTCTAACCACTGTGCTAAATCCCCAGCCCCTCTTGTTTTTAAAAGTAAATGTTTATAGCCAAAAATTTCCCTCTGAATACCGCTTTTGCTACATTCTTTAAATCTTGGTCTGTTGTGACTTCATTTTCTTTACTCTCAAGACATGTACTAAACTTCCTTTAAGTGCTTAAGAACTCATCATTGCTTAATTTCTACATATTTGTGGATTTCCTGAGTTTCTTTCTGTTACTGATTTCTAATTTCATTCTTTTGTGGTGAGATAATATATTTTGTATAAGTTCTATCTTTTTAAATCTATGGAACTGTGTTTTGTGGCCAAATATATGGCCTATCCTAAAGAATGTCCCATGTGCTCTTTCTGAGACAGGGTCTCGCTATACAGTTGTGAGTGGCCTTGAACTCACTATATAGCCCACACTGGCCTTGAACTGGCAACTCTCCTGCCTCAATTTATGGGATAATGGAACTACAGGCATGCACCACCACGCCCAGCCCATGCATTTTTGAGAAGAATGTACATTCTGCTGTTGGATGGCATGTTCTACAGATGTCTAGTAGGTTTAGTTACAGTCATGATGTTGTTTAAATATTTTCTTTCCTTATTTACCTTATTGTCTGGTTGTATCCTCCTTACTGAAAGTGAGGTATTGAAGTCCCAACTAACACTGCTGAATTGTCAAATTCAGTTTTGCTTCATGTATTTTAGGGCTCTGTTGTTAGATGAACCTATGTTCCTAAGTGTTATATTTTCTTGCATTTTTATTTGCTCTTTTTATCTTGTGTTTTTTGCTTGAACATTTTGCCTGATATTATAGGAATTCCTATTCCTTTGGTAGTGTTTCTAATAGTGTTTTATTCCCTCTCTAATCTACTTGTTCGTGTCTTTGAATCTAACATATTTGCAGACAGTACAAAGTAAGATCATTTATTTTTATTCATTCTGCTGGATTTAATTGGAGAGCTTAACCTGTTTCCTTATAATGCAGTCATGGATAAGGTGGAAGTTCTAATTGATGTTCTTTGCTACTTTTCTATATTGTAACAACTTCTCTTCCATATAGAACTTTTGTCTCCATTCTTTGTTGTTTTTGTCACAAATTATATCTTTATACTTGTGTGCCTGTCAATCCAAACTTAGAATATTGCTTTGTATTACTCAATTTGAAATTGGATAGGAGGGGGAAAAAAGTTACTAACAAAAAATACATATTTTGTTAAGCTCTCTCCCCTTTTTAAAATTACTATATTTTGTTTGTTTGGTTGTTTTTTTGTGGTGCTGGGGATCGAACTCAGGGCCTTGTGCTTTCAAGGCAAGCACTCTAATCACTGAGCTAAATTCCCAGCCTACTATACGTTTTTGATACGTAGTAATCGCACTCATCTTGGGGAACTGGTACGTATACATATCTTGATCATTTTTACTCCACCTCATGCCATCCCCTTTCCCTCAGTACTGCTAACCAACTCCATACAGTCTATCTCCCTGTTTCCTACTGTCTCTCTTTTATTTTGGTCTTTAAATTAAATTTTGGGGTTTTTATAGTAGAGAAATATTTAACTTTGTGTCTGATTAATTTCATTTATTATCATGGTCTCAAGATCCATCCATTTTCCTATGACTCGAATTTATTCTTTTTTTATGGCTGAGTAATAATGTGTCTGTGTGTATATATTTTATATATATATATATCTCACATTTTCTTTATCCCTTTATTTGTTGATGAGCCTATGGGTTGCAAAGAGAATGCAACAAATTATTAAAAAGATCATATATCAATCATGACAAAGCTGGCTTCATTCCAGGGTTGTGCAAGGACGTTTCCATAATAAACAAATCAATAAATGTTATATACCACATAAACAGAAGAAAAAAACCACATGGTCATCTTTAGATGCAGAAAAGACCTTTGAAAAAAATCTTGTATAGTTACTTATCAATGCTCTTTATTTCTTCATGCGGCTTTAATTTAGGGTTTAGTGCCCTTTCACCTAGACCTAGTGTCTCCTCATTCTTTTTGCAGAGAAGATCTTACAGTGACATCATCTCTCAGTTTGTATTTATCTGGGAATATCTTAATTTCTCCTTTCTTTTGAAAGCAGGTAAGATTTTTCATGGATACATAATTCTTGGTTTATTTTTTCTTCAGCACTCTGCATATATCATATTGCCTTTTAGTCTCCATATGTTCTGAGAATAATCAGCAATTAAGATTACTGAGGATCCTTTTTCCAAGAGTCACTCCTAAATTGTTACTTTCAAGATTCTCTTTGTCTTTGAACAGTCTGATTACGCACGCAGGTATTAATTTCTTTGAATTTATCATATCTGGAGTTGAGCTTCTTAGATATTGTGGTTTTTTTTTTTTAATCAAAATTAGTATTCTGACTCAGTCTTTACATTTTGCTTGTGCAATGATTCAAGGTCAGCCTCATAGTGGGAGTCTGGGCCTTCTCGTGTCTTTCCTAAGCAGGTATGCAGCTCTATATATGCCCTAAGCCTTCTAGATTCTTAGGAATATATTAAAAGGTTTGCAAAGCTTCTATGGACAATGGACAGCTCACTCACCAGCTTTTGTTTTGAAGTCTTTTTGTTAGTCTGTTAGTCTACTGTTTGCCTCGAATGTTAACTATACCTCAGTCAGCCATGAAGCTAAAACGCTGGCCTGTAATTGTTTTGAAAAACGCCTCTTCTTTCCACCCACAGATAAATCTTTTTCCACTGGGCAGGCTCCCAAGTCAAATCAGATATATGGAAGACAGCCTGTTAAGTGGTATTTTTCAGGGAACAATTCAACAGGTCGAACAGTGACAACTCTTTGGCAATGAGGCTTTGAAAGAGCTCTCCCTCTTTTCTATCTTTTAGTGCGTCAAGGGTTGCAATGGGAAAGTAGGATGTTAATTTTTTCAAGGTTACCACAGATGTGGAGAGTGGGGGATGGGATAAAACAAGTTAAAATCCCACAAAGTTCTCTGTTTTCATGAAGAGTCATCATCTTGATTAAAAGCTTCATGGGCTTGGAAAACTGTTGGTTAAATATTAGATCTCGGAAAGAGGTGATGTTGGACATTTTGCCTTTTTTTTTTTTGGTCACTTTTATGGAGAAGCATAAATTTTATGGCATTTTTGGAGGTAACTTTACCGATTTTACTAACATCCTACTCTTGACCCTGGCTGTCACATTACAAAAACAGAGGTATACCATTTAAATTATGCAACTATTTGTAAGAAAAAAGACAGAATCAGTGACTAACATCTGCAGGAACATGTTTAACAGAGAAACTAAAATTCTACAGAATTTCAGAAAACAGACTCATTAGACTGGAAAAAGCATCATGAAGAATCAGGATCTCTGCTTGGGTCTAAAGAAAAGCATAGGATGGTGAAAGGAAAAGTGAAGAACATGTCTAAAAGAAATGGAGTGTTAAAATTTTTAAGAGTCATACATATATAATATGTATGTATAACACAGGCCTTTATGAATTCTATGCACAGATCTATTGTCAGATATGTGATATACAGTATATTACTTATAAATAAAGCAACAATCATTGTCAAGAGGAGGGTTTATGGATGAATGAGGGTTTAATGAGAAACTTATCAAGAAAAGGACTAGTTGTTTAGATTTGATTCTGTAGGCAAAAAGGTGGCAAACCTTGGCCATGCCTCCAGGTCAAATCTGGCAGACCAACAATTTTCCTAAGTTCTTCTGGAACACAACTGCACCATTCACATTCCTTTACTATTGTTTACGATGGTTTGTGGCTATCATGCATAAATTGAGAAAATGCAATTAAGACAATGTGGCCCATAAAGCCTAAAATATTTACTATCTGACTATGTGACAGGTCATAAATCTTCTGCCTTGTCCACATTCGTGTAAGTGGCCTTAGATAACAAAAAATTAAGGGTATAAAGGTAAGCAACACTAAACTGTGAATTAGTGCCTGGTGGAGGGAAAAGAATAAAAGGTAAAGATGACTCCAAGGTTTTGAACTTTTGGGTGTCACTTGTTGAAAGATGGTAATCAAAACTGAAAATTCAGTATTTGTGGTTAAATTGTGTGGAATACAATGAATTTGCCTTAGATATAAGTTTCAAGTGTTAAACTTTCAACTGGTATTTAAAAGTAGAGACATGATACTTCAATTTAGGAGAAATGGCAGGGTGGTAATGGGGATTTAAACGTTCTTTCCATAGCTGATGTCAGAAAAAATGGGAGAGACCTCCAAGAATGAACATGGAGAAAGTATTAGGATATACTTATATCAGGTAGAAGGTAAGAAGCTAAGTCAGAAGAGACAAAGTAGGAATGGCCTGGGAGAGAAGATGAGAATCGGAGTAGCATGAAAGTCATTCTAAGCTAAAAAAGTTGTTTTGAGAACAAAGGAGTGGTACATTGGTTTCTGAGCTTAGTTCTTTCCATGATTCGTGAAAAGAATCAAGTTCGTGAACCGATGTACCACTGTAGAAGGAAGAAGAAAAGTTTATAAAGGAAAGAGCAAATGGATAAAAAGCCAACCAGAACAACAAACTGTCAGATTCCAAGGCAGGGGGTAATTAATTTTTTAGATGAATTTCTAAAACTCAGTATTTTAACTTTCATAGTAGAAATCATGCAGAGAAGCAGATTTCACATTTATTATTAAAAAGATATTTGACCTTTTCATTGATTCAACTTTTATCATCAGGTAGCAACTTGGACAAAGTTAAAGAATGATTATAATCTCTGTGAAGAACTTCCCCAAAGAGGGATTGCAGCAGTGGCTGGCAAGAAGAGAGAGTTATAAAAACTGATGAAAACAGAAAAAAGGGAAAGATACTATACAGGAACACGAAAAACAACAGAGAGGACTGACGGATAAACAGACAGAGTGGTAATTTCTTTGAAGATGCCTCATTCAGCCAAATCCTTTACCTAAATCAATTACTTCACTGTATTTAAGTGTTTGATTATATGTGAAAGGCCTAACCAAGTCTTGAGTGTTAAGTTTTTTTCTTAGTATTTTATGCCATCACTGCCTAATATTCACACAGCAGATAAATTTTCATTGAATTGTAAGATCCTGAGAAAGCTTAATTTGAATTAAAAATTGTTTCCTAATAGGAAAATGTTATTATCTGTATTAGCAAAAAGATACAACTTATAGATTTACAGTGGAAATAAAAGGAAATTAGAGATAATGGATAATGAATAAAACAATACAAAGAGAAAAACATTCTCAAAGATTCATATGTGTTAAAGCAAAGTGACAAAAATCTATTTAGGAGATGAAGTAGTGACTATTTATAATGAAAATATTAGTATCATTTAAAGACCCCCCAAATTAATAAAAATAAATAGGGTGTTTTAAGATCCTTTAAGAAGGGGTCATTAGCAGACACAGAGAGAAACGGGATTAGAAAGGGAAATTCTATAGGAAATAATGCAGAGCCTTCAATGGCTTTAAAAGTTCACAGGCACTTAACAACAACAAATTTCACTTCAAAACTAGTATTCTTCATACAATATATTAGCCATGATGTGGAAAGCTTATTGAATTCCAAATAGAAACATAAAAATGAAGAGGTAAATTAAGAGAATGAATAAAAGGGTTAGAGTCATTGCTTAACATGGAATTATGTACCTCAGCCTGAGTTGGTTACCACACATAAGAGAGAAACAATGCTTGTGAACTCCCAACAGAAGTATAAAAGGTGGAGGTGAGGCAGAGGTGTGATTATCTGCATTAGCCACTAGATGGTGGCATTGGCACAGGATGATTGGGGGCTGGAAAGTTTAGGTGCCTAGAGTAAACTGCTTGACCTTTTGCAGAATTGGCTTCCTACTGCATGTTAGCAAAAACTTCAGAAGCAAACCATTGACGCATTAGAAAAGTCACCAATAAATTTAAAAGAGTGTACTATAAAATGATCATTTAAAAATACAACTGTACCTGTCCACTCACCTTGACTACATTGTCTCCTGACTGTCCATTATTTCGTAAACAATCTAGACAGATAGCAATTTGTGGGTCACTTCTATGATAGTCTTTATCATCCTGATTTTCATCACCTTCGTCATCTCCTTTAGGTCTGTCAACTTTTGAAGAATCATCTGTATAATTTTTTAAAAAGTCAGCCATAACTCAAAGTTTAAAGCAATAATACATTGTTCAACAAAACCAAAATCAACCTAAACCTGTGGCATATAAATAATACAACTGTATTTATTCATACATTCATTTACTGCATGCCTTTGACAATGTATTAGACATGGATTGTGCTAGACCTGAGGAACATTAATGAAAGCAGAAGGCTATCATCCCAACATCAAGGTATAGCACAAGGTAAATAAATAGACAAATACATGATGTGAGAGGTAGAATGAACTGGGTGGGTACATATAACAGAGGCAATGAATTCAAACTGGGGCTGAAGCAAAGGTTCAATGAAGATTTTCAGATGAAATATCTCTAAGCTAAAACTTAAAATAACTGCTAGCCAAGCATTACTCTGTAGACACTCCTCCCAATGATCGATCAGCCCCCTTCAATGATTACAGTAAAAGCCTTAATGAGTAATGATAGAGGCAAGCTAAGCTCTCTTTCCTAAGCTCTTTCTTCTTCATATTTATAAAGAAACTAGGTAGACAGAATTGTCATAAATGAACCAAACTACCAGCTCCAAAAAAAAGATTCAGATTCTCTACTTAAAGATTAAATATCACACTTCAAAAGGGAGAAATGGGAAGAGGTAGCCAAAATTAACAAAGCAGACTACAACTCTCTAGAAGTCAATCTATGATACAGAAAGTCATTGACTAAACCTACCATGTAAGTTCTGATGACAATTCCCTGTGCCCTTGTCCTCTTGAGCAGGCACTCAGAAACTGAAAACATTTAATTAACCTTATGCCATCTGAATGTTTGCTATAGTACATCTAATTGCAATGTACACTTAAGTAAAACAAGTCTTTAAATCATTTATCTTCTTTGCCCATTTTGTTGTTATATATTAAAAATAGTCTCTTGCTACCTTACTCCAGTTATCAAAACTATGTCAAACATTCCCTGCTTAGGAAAACAGTTCTGCATAGTTAAGCTGAACTAATAAAAACAAGATCCCTGTTTCACAGATGAAAAAAGGCAGTATTTTTTCATCCATCTTGATGTTTAATTGGCAAAAATTTATATATATATATATATATATATATATATATATATATATGGAAGATTTGAATGGTATTTAGGATATCTTGTATGAAATTTCGTATTTAAAAATGAGACATGATCCTACTTCTGAGACCTCTTTGTATTGGCAATACGTACCACGAAGCCTTTCTCTGACCGGTACTGTCTTTGCTGAAATTATTAAAAATCACCAAATACTGAGTCTCCTGGGATCGACAAGAGAGATCTGGACACTTGGCACAGGTGATTAGAAAAATTCCACTAAGCCCACTGAGGTATATTTTTTAAATTCTTGGAACATGTAAGTTTGTGTTATCTGAGCTCTATCCATGAAAATTTCGTTCCTGAGTATCAGCACAGCAAAATCTCTTAGTCTGGCTCTCGGTCACATCTCAGTTGCCTCCCCTATTAAAATAAACTTATGAAAAAAATTTAAAAATTTTAGAATTTTCATATTTAGCTACAAACTATTTCTTCAGATTTTTTTTCTATTAAGATATTACTGCTAATAATCACCTAGTCAGTTTTCTCTATTTCTTTTCTTTCTCATCCCAAAGCCTGACTTACTCTATTTCCAACTGCCATCAACTGACACCAGATTTGTATAGATTTATGTAAAATTTTACGGAGAGAAAAAAATTCATAATGAAAATATAGGGACACTAGAATTTTGTGCAGGAAAAATTGAACTCAGAGGTATTAGTTTACTAAAGCAACAAAAAATTTTGAATTTAAGAAGAGTTGACCAAAAAGTTGACCAATCTCAGAGATGCTGTTAAGACAAAAAAGGCTTACCTTGTCCATTTTCTTGAGGCTTATTTTTCTTCCAAAATTCAGATTCACGCTCAAGTTCTTCTAATTTAGAAGAAAAAAAGAATATAAAAACCATAGGAACAATCAAGAAATCTTTAACAGAAATGTTGATTTCATAAAAATGCAAGTCTACAAGAACCTCAAGAGCAACTTACGTTCTCGTAGTCCAGGAACCAGCTTAAATATAATTTCCTCCAATGTATTATCCAACCTTGAAAAAGGGGGAGAATATACTAACAATGAAAACATCAAAATCCAGTATGTAAATAGTCTGAGATTTATGTCACGTATGTATCACGGAATACAGACCAATCATTTCAGCATACCTAGTATACCAAACCCTTCCGCACAAGGAGCATAACCATTTCTAGCCTTTGCGAATGGTAGACTGATTTAAAATATAATTCCAATTCCCAGCTCTCTCTCTACACTCTCCCTTGACTAAAGGGTGGAGTCTGTTTCCCAACCGTGAGAGTACAGGCTGGACTTGAAACCTGCTTAGACCTACACACTACGGGACAAATGACAACTCTGCTTAATGCTGAGCCTAAGCTTCAAGGGGTATCACATGCTTTTGTTTTCTCTCTCTTAGAATCCTGCTAGCCTGGAGGATGAGACGCCAGGTAGAGGATCACCACCTTGCCACCCCAGGGCTATCTCAGATGAGGCTGCAGACAGCCTGACTCCAAGACGGGGAAGAACGCAGCAAAGAGCAGCAGAGCAGCCACCCAGCGTGCCGCTAACTGCAGCTGCACGAGGGAGCACACCCATGGCCAGAAGAACCATGGCCACCGCAGGAACTGTGAGGAAAAGCAAATGCTCACTCCCTCAAACATTATTCTAGGGGTGTCTGCTGGACAGCTCTTCAGTCCTCTGGAAATCTGTACCAAAACCTTAGTTCTTTCCCAAAATACAAATCATCTCCATTGTTCTTTTCCGAGAAATGGAGACCATTTAGTTATTCTGTCTTCCCTGATAAAAATGTAAATATTTATATTGAATTTTTCTTGTTTTCTTTTCTGCTAGACAACTCTTGCTTTTCATGGCTTTATTTCTTCAATCTATCTTCTTGCTCCCACAACACCCTCCTTTCACTTGGTCTCCTTCATCCTGCTCAACAGTATTACTCTCCTCTGACTTCGAGTATCTTCAAACATGGATAGGTTTCTCACATCTAAAAAAGCAAAATGTTTTGCTTAATTCACTGTCTTTTAAAGCTATCAGTTTCTCAATTTTTTTCTCTCAACTGGAAAGAATTTGAAAGCATAATCTGTGTTATTTCTGTCATATACTCTCTGTTTTGCTTCTTTTCCTCCTGAACCTTTAGTCCTCCATAATTTCCTTCATTCTAATAGGCTTTAAATTTTTTATGTTGAAAAATGTCTTGTTTTTTCTTTTAGACAGTCTCATTATGTAGTCCAGTGGCCATGAACTATGAAGCCCAGGCTAGCCGTAAACGCACGGCAATCCCCTCACCTCAACCTCCCGAGTGCTGGGATTACAGGTGGGTGCCACCACACCCAGCTCTAAACTGAAAAGTTTAAATTTATTTTTAAAATTAATTTCCTCTTATATTGCTCTGCAGATATTTGAGTGTTAACCTGGTCTACCTGAAAATTCCCTTTCCTGTCTTTTTTTTTTTATTTGTTGTTACTAAATAGCTAAAGTTGTTCCTCAGTGTCAATGGGTGATTGATTGTTCAAGGACCCCTAACAAACAGCAAAATCATCAAATCCTTTATATAAAATGGTACAGTATTTACACATAACCTATACATATCCTCTTATATACCATAAATAATCTCTATATTGCTTATAATACCTACTGCAATGTAAATGTTATAATCATATGCATTATTTAGGCAATAAAAAGTCTGTATGTGTTCAGTACAAATTCAATTTTTCCCCCAAATATTTCTTCCTCTCTTCCTCCCCTTCTTCTTCATTTCCATTGTTTGCAGGCTGAGTACTGAACCCCCTGGACCTTGTGCATGTAGGCAAGTATGCTACCACTAAGCTACATCTCCAGCCCCTTTTCAAATATTTTTGATCTGTGGTTGGTTAAATCTGTGAAAGCAGAACCCACAGATACAAAGGACTAACTGTACTTCTAAATATGTTGCTCTGTATACTCTGCCCTCTTTGAACTTCTCAATGGGCTGTCTTCCTTGAGGATCACAGCTACTTTTGTGGCTTGACACTCTCATAAAGGCAGTGAACTTTGTCCATCTGTGACATCTCACTGCGGAACTCAAGCTCCACATTTCCAACAGATGCTGGGACCTCAGATACCTCTTCTATGTCACCACTGTCTTGTCAACCCTTCTCCAGTGAAATACTGAATACCCTTCACTGTTTCGTTTTTAAAAATTAAACTGTTAAATGATACAGCAACTCTTCCAAATAGGCTCGAAATGAAAGAATTAACTTTTTTGTCTCATGATTCACACTTCTCAACTAAGCCTCACAGCTCCTTCTCAATATTTTTCCTATCTATCCTTTCCCCACCACCCTATCATTCCACTATCATTCACCACCCTGCCAAAACAAGACATAGAGTTATTTTCCTTTAACTTTCTTTAACTCAGAAAGCTTTCTCCAGAATACTAATTTGATCATTATTTCCTAACTCAAAAACTAATTTCTCCCCACTACCTGGCTTCCAGAGTATATATAACTCGAATTCGACATACAAACTGTAATTGGTGCTATTCTCTTACGTCTCTCTTTTCTAGTCAACTGGCTCAGTTATCCCAAGAAAATCTTCTATTTTCCATTCTGATTTTCCTCCCTCATCCTTTTCATCCTGGCTGAAATACTCTTCTTACTTTTCAGCCACATTGGCATTAACTTTATTCTTTAAAACAACTCAAATACTAACTAATTCGCGAAGTTCTCCCAGCCTGTTTAATAGTAGTAGTACATAAGAAACAGTACTTCCTTTCTTAATTTCTAAATTTAGTACTTCCTTTCTTAAATTAAAAATTTAATTAAAATATAACATTCTCAGGACCCATCCATCCCTGTTCTGATTCCTACCATCCCAGAAGCAACCACTTTCAAATCTGCTCTTTCTTCTAGTAGTTTCATATTTTTCTTTAAAAAAAAAAAAAAAAGCTGCACTTTTTCTGCTGTGTAGATTTTTCTGACTTGCTTAAAAGTTTACCTCTCTTACATTATCTGTCACTCCCTTTCCTCCCAACATATGCTTTTTCCTTACTTCCATTTTACAAATACACTTTTATTATCAATATATTTACTCATATATATTTACCAGTATATTTTTTATATTTTGTTTAGTAACAATGTTTACATGGTAATTAAATAAATAATTATGGGGTTGGGCATGGCTCAGTGGCAGAATGTGTGCTTAGCATGCAGGAAGCCCTGGCTTCAATTCCTCGTATAAATAAATAAATATCCACAAAGTAGTCTTTATAGATATATCCTTTACTTCCTAGTAACTATTTCTTTTCATTTACTATGTACCTAATTCCCAAACTCTCAAAAATAATCTCTTCTCACCAATATGCTGTTTGCTCTGAGACATTCCTAACCACGTTAGTGTCTTTTTAAATCCAGGTTAAGACTCATATAATCCACAGTCAACCATTAAAACCACTCCCATATATATACCCTTATATACCCTTGATTCTCTTGTCCCTCCTGCTTGCTCAAAATTGTTTCGTATAACAACTCTAGTTAATATCAACTCACCATTAACTCTGCACTTGTACCCAGGGCTGGAAAAGAAAACCACCACATCCCTTCAAATTCCTGACTACAACCCAAATGTACCTTTCATGCTGTCAAGGGTCACACTACACTTTCCCTGTCCATTTACTCTCAAACTTTCCTTCTTTTCTCGGCTCTCCATGTCCTCTTTTTCTTACTCTTCGTCGATGAGTATTTCCTCCTCAATGAAAAATACCAAAGCAATAAAAATGTCCATAGACTAAGGCCACCATATTTACTTACAACATCTACAACTAAAGTCATTCTGAAAACCTAAGAGAATGTTACAATTTTAATTTTCAAATGAATTTCTTAAATACTTAAGATAAACAGTCTTATTTTAATCTTAAAGTTCTTTAAAATGAGAATCATAAAATTCCTAAAACCTGAATTAACTATCAAGACATAAAAAATGTAATACGTAATAAAAACTAAAGAGTTTGTATGATACATTTAAATTGGATGAACTATAAAATATATTTTCTTACCTCAACATTTCTAATGGATTTGTCTCATGAACTTGGTTGCCACACCTGGGACAATCATTGCTATCCTCAAAGTGCTGAACAATACAAGTCTTACAGACTAGGAAGAAAGAAGGTATTAGGTTAAAATGGATCATTCCTGCATTGTCTTCGTTCAGAATCTTTATTTAAGATTTTTATTATTCTTGTCAGTTTCTCATTTACTTCTCCAGTTTACATGTCATGCCTTTGTACCACTCTGATACTCATACCTTTTGCTCCATGGAATTATAGACCCTAGAGGTACAAATTCAACATACTCTGCCAAGGCCAGAAAATCCATTATAACTTCCGGTTTGCCCCAGGAGCAAACCCCGTCAATAAAAGTTAATGCCAATACACTGAAAATTCTCAGGTTTATTAAGAAGTATTTATGTCACATTCAAATGAATGTTTAACAAAGAGATAAAAGCAATCTTAAAACATTTTTACTTTTTTCTGTCCTACTTCTTTAAATAAGAAACATTTCCTTTATATCAATGCACTAGTCTTTAAAAGGAATATGCGTAGAATATTACATAGTTTGTGAATATAAAAACAATAAGCAAAATAGTATATGTATTTTGTATCACGGCCCTAGGCTTTCATTTCATTTGGGTTTTACTACAGTGTTATATAATTTTAAGGTTTTTATAAAGTTTGATTAAATAATAGTATACTACCTAATGTTTTAAGGACTACTTCTACTTAAGTGATAGAGGGTCTGCACTTGCAGTCCTCCTGCCTCCGCCTCCCAGAGTGCTAGGATCACAGGTCTACTATGCCCGATTTCTAAATGTCTTTTTAAAACG
>PVJO010013283.1:0-52345 GCA_004026905.1 Hystrix cristata
GCCTCGTTGCAAAGCAAGACCATCCTTCAGTTCAAAAACCTGGAAAATAGTGCAGTGCAAATGCCAATTGTAAATTTAGGATCGAAGTTGATTATGAGAAATCTTTTTGACTTACTATTTTTCTCTCTTTGTAAAACATTTGGAGTCATTTATGAATATTATATGAAAATGCCAAATAAAACCTAACTGAACAAGAATAAACAATTCATTTGATTAAGAAACTCAGGCATCCACAGAGTGGTATAAATCTGTAATCCCAGCTCTCAGGCTGAGACAGGAGGATCACAAGTTCAAATTCCACCTGGGCTTAGCCAGATCCTGTCTAAAATTAAAAAATTTTTAAAAACAATCGGAGTGTATAGCTCAGTGGTTCAATCCCCAGAATCAGGAGAGAGAGAGATAGAGACAGAGGCAGGCAGGCAGGCAGGCAGGAAGGAAAGAAAGAGACAGACAGACAGACAGACAGACAGACAGAAAGAAAAAGACAGACAGAAAGAAAGACAGACAGAAAGAAAGAGAAAGAAAGAAAGAAAGAAAAAGAAAGAAAGAGAGACAGAAAGAAAAAGAAATCCAGACCCTAGGCAAGTAAGTCTTTGGAAGAGTACTGTGTTATTATTACTTATTAATAATATTTTAATTAATCAATTATATATCACATTGTTCTAAGAAAGTTATGCATATAATCACATTTATTCCTCACTAATATATCTCTGAAATATATTCTGTACCCATCATGCAAATGTGGAAATAGGTTTCATGTGATGAAAGGACCTATTCTTTGCCAAACAGCTAGTAATTTGCAGGTAAAAAAAAAAATGAATCATACCATGTGATGCAATACTGTTTGACTTTAACCTCTATAGTAACAAATCCATAACAAAACAAAATAAAACTTCTATTAAAACATCAACATTTTTATGAAGGTAAAGAAACTTGTGGATAATGAATAAATTATGACTTGTTTTGGTGGTTGTCATACTGGGGAGTGAACCCAGGGCCTTTGCACTGAGTTATATCCCCAGCCTTTTTAAGAAAAATTATATCACTAACTTTCTTAGGTTAGGCTCAAACTCCTACTGCCTCAGCCACTCAGAATACATTATGATATTTAAGGAAATGTTATGATGTCTCAGTTTGAAGAGGAAAATATGGAAGAGGAAGGATTTTGGAGTCAGAAAAAAAGCTGAAATTAAATCTTCGCTTCATTGCTTACTAGCTATGTGATCTACAAAACAGTTAACAACAATAACATCATTTTTGAAAGGAATAAATTGGAAAATATAAGAAGATCTAGCATAGAGAATAGTGCATTTTCCTGGCCAATAGAATTAGTCACAGACTCCACAAGAGGAAGCTTTGGAATCTCTTTGTTAAAGCTGCCATCTTCATGAAGAAATGAACAGCAGCATAATAGCAAGCTGCAGTAGCAAGGAAAGGAGGGAAGTGACGCAAGACCCACCATTTAGAATGATTTTGCAAGACTAGACTAACAATGATTTATGAAAAATGATGAAAGAATACAAAGGAAAAGTGATGCAAAACTTTAAGCCTGAATTAAATAAAAACTAGTTGTGTTTGAGTATTTCTTTAGGATATCTATTAACATCCATGTTGGGGCTTTTTATTTAAACCTTTAGCATTCTGCAGAGAGGTTGTCTTAGTTACTTTCTCATCACTGAGACACAATACCCAACACCCACAATGTAAAGATGCAGAGGTTCGTTTTGGCTCACAGTTTGTAGAGATTTCAGTCCATAGTTGGCTGGCTCCAAGGCAGGGCGGCATGGCAGAGGGGCACAGCAGGCAGGAACACGTGCCGTCAAGGGAGAAGGGATGTGTTATGCACACACACACACACACACACACACACACAGAGGCCACGCCCACACGGACCCACCTCTTCCCAGCAGGATTCAGTTCCCAACATCATACCCAGATACAGTGTAAACTCAGCAGTGGACTAATCCAGTGTGACACACAAGCCTCACCTGTGAACACATGAGGCTTTGGAGGGAAATCAAGATATCAGCCATACAGAGGAATCAACAAATAACGGGCATTGAATTATTGGATTTACTCACTTTAATGAGGCATAGGACATCTCAACATTGCCTGCAATCTGTGAGAGAACTATAAAGGATGAAAGTAACAGTCCTAAGGGAAGAGTACCTGAGATATGCTATGCAATTTTTCTTTGGGATCTTTACATTCTGTGTGTTAAACAAAGAATACTTTATAAACTGTACAAGCTGGTCCTACGAAATCTGAAATGAAGGAATTCTGATCCAATGGAGCACATTTGGATGTTTCAATCAATGTGGTAGAATGACATCATCCTAATGCAGGACAATTGTTCTCTGTATGTGTCCTTAAATATATTAATGGGGCCAATTGTGAGATGTATGAAAGGGTTATAATAGTTACTTTAAATGAACTGCTGAATTCTTTATCCAGAAGAAATTATGACAAAATCTCATACGAAATGAACATCAAAGTTTGAAATAATGTCACTGCAACATTTTCTCAGAAAACCTAATTATTTTCCTATTTCTTAATAACAATAAATGAGATCAGCCGAAAATGAAAGCCTACACACTGCATAGTAGCACTGCTAATTTGATAGAATTTTTCTATCAAGTATTGCAACTTTTATTTTGTAAACAAAAACAATCTATTTCATAAAACCAAACTAATTATTCCCTCAAAAATAGATGAAAACCCCAAACATAATTTCTTCATTTCCCCAGAGTGTTAATGATAAATCTCACAGATAAGAAACTACCCCGTTTTGAAGGCTACTGGCTAACATTTCCTATGTAGGTGCTATTTCTCTGCTTTTCACATTAGGAATCAGTACACTGTCCTTGGGACAGAAGGCAAATCAAGATTTGAAAAAGAAGAAAACAAAGCCTGAAAGCAATTTCAACAATATAGATTCTTTTTTCTCTCTTTCTCTCTTCACTTAGAAATGCCAAAAAGTCAACTGCTGTTCTGAGAGATACGGTGAGGAAAGGGACCCTGGCGTCATCCATCCACTGAGCAGTGGAACTTTTTATGTTATATGCAGGGCAGGAAGTCAGAGGATGATTTCCAGCACAGTGCATTTGCTGGAATTTATCATTCTTTTTACATTAAGAATTAAATGCAGAATTACCTCTCACCAACCATTACACTCAGTAGCTACCCTTTGCCAACGAGTGAACATTATTTGGTTGAAGAAAAATATTTAAAGGATTTTTTCTGATTCAGAATCATAGCAAGGATCAGATTGTTGTGGATGTTGAATATTCTTTCTTAAAGATAAAGCTAAACTGTGGACGTTAAAAGGGTTTCATAGGCATCCAAAGCTTTAAGTAAAATGCTTAATGCAAACATCTGGGGTCTTTGAAATTTAAGTGTATATATATTTCATTTTGTGAATGCTTCTTAATTTTCAAAAATACCAACATTCTCTAAGTATATAAGCCAGTTATATTAGCTACTGTTTTATTATTTGACTGTTACAATTACCTAATTATTTAGGCCCAGCTTGGAGAATTGAAAATTCAGTATACATGCATTTGAAAACTGAAATTTTACATGCCAACATATTCTGAGTAAAATGTCAATGAGCAAGGTCGATCTGTATTGACCATCGCTGTGTAGAATAGTGGAAATAACGGCATGTGGATTCTGGAGATCTGAACTCCTGTGCTTAGATAAGTGAGTTTGAAAGTAGTGATTTGCTTTTTAAATTTTGATTGATTAAAAAATTATAATGCTTGTTATCATAATAAAAATTTCAAGCAGTAAAATAATACATACATAGAAAAGTCACTTCCTCTCACTGTAGTTCCACTTGCAACAGTTTGGGTATCATTCTGAAGTGTGTATCGTGCTTCATATATAAGCATACAGATTTTTCTTTTCAGAAAATACAAATTTAAAATGAATCACAGGCCTAAATGTAAATTTCAAAACTCTAAAACTCCTAGAAGATAATTGTGCAGCAGAAAGACCATTATAATTCCTAGGGGACAGAACACAATGCACTAGCTACCAATCCCAGGGGAGGACCTTTGTGCCCATCGTATGTTGGTGTGGGAATCGCCAAAGTAAACACCATGGAGTCAGGAACTGGTGGAAAAATGCTTTACGAACATAGAGAAGAAACAAAGCAAAATTAGCTCTCATAATAGTGCTGAATGCCTCTCGAGGAAATAAGGACACTTGGCAGCTGGTGCAAGGCAGTTGTCTTGTGTGTGCCCTTCTTGTGCCACAAGGGTCTGATCTCTCTCCCATGGACCCTGATGCTGAAACGTGTCAGCATGACTGAGGGCCAGCGACATACACGCTTTCAGCAGAACATGGGAACACTCGCTGCTCCCGAAACAGTGAAAGATATCCCCACACTGGGCAATAAGCCCTGTACAGGCTGTGAGGGGTCTTTATCTCTTGGTAAGAAAGCATGCCGGGCCCAAAGCTCATTCTTCTGCAGCCAAGCAGTGCTTGAAAGACCTTGTACATGAAACTGTTTGCTAACAACGACCGAGGAAAAAATCTAAGTGCCTTTGAGTTTGACAATGATTTTTTTAGATGCGGCATCAAAGGCAGAATCCATGAAAGAAAGTATTGATAAATTGGACCTCGTTAAAATTAAAAATTTCTGTTCTATGAAAGACACTGTCAGGAAGATAAAAAGAAGAGTCACAAGCTGGAAGAAAATATCTGTGAAGGACATATCAGATAAATGACTGTAATTCTAACTCTACAAACAACTCTTAAAACTCAACAGCAAGACAAGTACCAGTTAAAATGATTGAAAGATCCGAAGGGACATTTCACCAAGGAAGATACACAGAAACCAAAGGGACACATGAAAAGATGCTCTATTTCACATGTCACTAGGGAAGTGCAAATTGAAATAATAAGTTACCACTAAAATCTAGAACATCGACAACACCAAATGTTGGTGAGAGTATGGAGCAACAAGAGCTCTCATCTATTGCTGGAACAAATGCAAAAATGGTACAGTCACTTCAGAAGGGAGTGTGATGGTTTCCCACAAAACAAAACACACTCTCACTGTACAATCTGATCTGGTAGTCATTCTGCTTAGTATTTACCCCAAAGGAATTAGAAACTTATGTCCACACAGAATCATGCACACAGATGTTGCTAGTGGCTTTTTACATAAATGCCAAAACTTGCAAGCTGCTACAATGTTTTTCCATGGATGAATGGATCTTTAAAAAAAAGTGTGTAAATCTAGACCATGGAATATTGTTTTGTGCTTAAAATAAATGAGCTTTCTAGCCATTAGAAGGTGTGGAGGAAACATGAATATGTATTGCTAAGTGAACAAAGCCAATCTGAAAATGATACAGATTTGATTCTATACTATATGACATTCTGGCAAAGTCAAAACCATGAAGTGAAAGTAAAATGATGAGTGATTGGTAGGAGTTACAAATGAGAAAGGAATGAATAAGAAGAACATGGAGAATTTTTAGGCCAGTGAAATATGGTATTTCTGTTAGATATTATAATGGAGGATACATGTCATTTTACATTAATCTATAGTCGCACAATGTCCAATGCCATAAGCAAAGCCTGAAGTAAGCTATGGACTTGTGTTAATGATATATCAATGTAGACTCATCAATTGTAACAATATTCCATTGTGTTGAGGATGTTGATAATGTGGCTGCCTATGTGTGAGAACTGTGGGAGCCTATGTGGGAAACAGCTACACCAGCTCAATTTTGCTATGCACCCCTATAGAAAATGAAGTCTAAATAAAAATACAAAAGAGATCACAGTACAAATTTCTACCACTTGTGTGTGTTCTCATATTTCGTGAACATTTTTCCACGTTCATAGTTCAGACGTGCTTTTCTTCCTTCGCAGTAGTGGTGCTAGAACAAGGGCCTCACACATGCTAAACAAGCGGTCTCTCACTGAGCTATCAATCCAGCTCTTTTTCACTTTACTTTGAGACAGGGTCTCTCTGAATTTCCCTGGCTGACCTCTGACTGTGGTTCTCCTCCCTCAGTCTCCTGAGTATCCGTAATTATAAGTGTGTGTGCCACCATGCCCAGTTCTGCTTCACTTTTAGGGACTAGATTACTGAGTTTATCAACTGCCTACAGTGGGTATTTTGATCACTTCTAGTACTTTAGGCAAACAGGCAAACTTTGTGTACTAGAACGTTAAAATGGCAGTTGTTGAGTACTAGTGTTATTGGATAGGTTTCTGATGATCCTGGGTTCTTCCCCTCCTCAAACAAAGAATTGAACAAGGGTGGCAAAAAGTAATTTCAAGGTTTTATTTAAAGTTATAAACGAGGAGAAACCGGCTTTGCAGAGCAAATTTGGGCCAGGTGGAGAAAAGGAGAAAAGGAAAGGTGAACATAACAATAGAAATGGCAAAATGTGTGCTGCACCTGAGGCTCGGTAGGGGCTACCACAAAAAGGCACGATAGCCTGGGGGCTCCGCTGCAGACCCTGCCTCCTCCACAGGGTCAACAGAAGTGCTGCCAGCAGCACCTGTTGGAAAGAGCACTGTGGAGGGCTCCCTTGCTGTGTGCCAGAGAAACACTAGAGACACTTTCCCTGGTGGTGCCAGAGAAAGAAAGAGCCCTTACAGTGCAGGTTCTTTTTATAGAATGGGGTTCGTGCAATTCGTGAGAACCCCTACTGTCCAGGTGGGAGGGGCGGTGCTTGAAATTGGCACCTCAGGCTGACGTGAGGTCCAAGCCACTCCTCTAGGCCACGCCCCCTTGCCAGTCAACCTTAGCCACGCCCTACTTCTGCTGCACTAGGGAATACTTTTTCCTAAAAGATTATATTCTGCATTGACTGCAAGCAACAGTAATTCTGTTTTTGAAAGCAGCATGTCTGGGCTGGCTGTTTGAACTGATCTTAGTTGACAGTGCTCAAGATCTCAATAGCTGATAGACAGGTGCTATTACTATGGCAGATTTGAACAATGATTTAATGAGATGCTAATGCAGTCTCGGATTACTTTGAACAGTAGATTGTAGTTTATGTGCAACAAAAGCCACTTTCACATTCATAGTTTTACGTGTAAAAAGGCCACGGTCACTTTTACAGTTTTAAGTGTAAAAAGGCCATTCTCACTTTTACATTTTTAAGGGTAAAAAGGCCACTGTCACTTTCCATGGTCAAGGTAATTTCAATCTAGACAGTAAAATCAAAAGAAAGAAATGCTATCTGAACAAGTTCTAGCACCTACTTGTTATCAGTAACATGGTCCAAAATAAACATAAAGGACATTCAAGTTGTAACTGTGCTAATGATGAACCATGACATACACTGTTTACATTCTGCAGATGAGAAAACTCATTTACTTTATAAGGATGGTGGAAAATAAGACATTTACAAAGTTTATTCATTCTAGATTGTATTAATTTTTGGAAACATATGACTAATCAGAATATTGTTAATGTAGTCACAACTTTTTCCTTCACACCCAGATCATGGTGATAAACTAAATCTGCCCTTTTCTGAGCATATTCTTTTCCACAGAGCAAGGAAAACAATGAAACTTTAAGGGGAAGTAGGTGGAGAAACTAAAGAGCCTTTTGTTGCCAGGTAGTTATTTATATTCTGAAATAGTATAATGGCTCAGAGAAGACCCTCCTATGCTAGTTGTCCATCATAAAGGGAAGAAAAAGGTGAACCCACTTGGACATCAAGTAGTCTTACTCTGGCTGGATATTGAGACAAATGCAAAGCAGATACAAATGCTGAACTTTAGTGTTTCATTTCCTGAAAATAACACAAAAAGCAAATCTGTAATTTAAGTTTTAAACATGTCAGTGATAACAGTCACGTTTATCAGAAAAATCAATCAAACCAGTCCCACAGTGGATTTAAGAAGACCACAGATTCAGCCTCACAAACTTTATGATGACTATTTTGTTTTTATTTTCAACATTGAAGCTCAGGTTATTCCATGCATTTGAAGTGGCTAGGATTTGGGGTAATGCCGCATTAAGTTGGAATAGAGCCCGAGCGAAAGTCAGCTGAAACACTGAATTGTTATCCAGAGTGAATAACCCTTTTCCATAATTACAGGATCAGTTTAGCAAGTAAGGGCATCCCTGAAGTTTTTCTGTTTCAGGATATCATCGCATGAATTACCTGGTAAGTCTTCTGCTGAAAATTCAGGTGTGAAACAATCAGAGCCCCTTGAAGTCTCTCTGCTGGCCCCACTTCCTATAAATGCAATAACTGTGCCACACCTGTCCTGGACACAGAGCACAGCACTGGACTGGGATTAGTGGGTTCATGGGGACCTCCATGATACCTACATGGTTTTTTAGACTTTAGTTTTCACGTATGTGTAATAGACATGATGGTTTCTAAATTAGTGACATATTAATATTGATTATTCAGGTAGTCAAAAGAAATAGTTTATTGAAAGAAGAATATAAAACAGCTGCCCTGGGTAGATGAATTATTTGGGGAGAGGCTTCTAAAAAATCATCCCTACTGTCTTGTTTTTAACAGTATAGTGACTTCTGTATGTCCCTGCTCTACGTACCCGGAATCTTACCTACACATATCACTGAATTCTTTTTGCTTGGTTTATACACGTATTGCCTACTGGTGGGCACCTACTTATGTGTGTCTTGCCTGGTGCAAAATATGACTTCTGGGCCATTTTAACATGAGCACACAGATAGGAACAGAAAGAATTAGGTGACAGGTCCCAGAGTTCCCAGAATTGTTAGAGGTAGAAAAGTAATAGTTTCTTTTTCCATGAATAAATTTACTTTTAGTTCTTGTTTTTTTTAATGATAAAATTATGTATTATTTATTGGTTTGTTTTTGTTTTTATTGGTATAGGTTTGCAATACATAATAATTACATTCATTTGGGGAAATTGGTACATATGTATTTTATCTTGATTATTTTCAATACCTTTTCCTCCCCCTCCCTATCTTTCTCTCTCGCCCTTCTCCCTGACCCCCTTCCCCATCTCTGAAAAGTCTCTGTTTCCTACAATCTCTCCTTTGTTTTACTCTTTAATTAATTTATATTTTGGGTTTCTCATATTAGAGAAACCATAGAATAATTAAACTTCTTTATCTGACTGGTTTCACCTAACATTATGGTCTCAAGGCCGATTTGTTTTCTTGCAATTGACTCAGTATCATTCTTTGTGGCTGAATAATACTCCATTCTGTAAATATAGCAGATTTTCCTTATCTATTTCTGTTTTGTTGGATACCCAGGCTGCTTCAAGAGTTTGCCTATTGTGAATGACACTGCTATAAGCATGATTATGCAAGTGTTACTGTAATGTGATGTATTTAACTCTTTTAGGAAGATACCTAGGAAAGACATAGCTGGGTAAAATGAAATTTGGAGGAATCTCCATACTGATTTCCATAGTGCTTGTACCAGCTACATTCTTAACAATATAAAAGTGGTTTTTTTCCTCACATTCTCACCAGCATTTGTTATTTTTTGTGTTCTTGATGATGGCCATTCTGACTGGGGTAAGGTGGAATCTGAGTTATTTTTATTTGCATTTCTCTTATGGCTAAAGTCGTTGAACCTTTTTTTCATATACTTACTGACCATTTGTGCTTCTACTTTTGAGAAGCATCTGTTCACTTCATTTGCTCATTTTTGGATTGGGTCTTTTTCTTCGGTGGTCTAATTATTTGAGTTTATTTTTTATATATTGTACATATTATTCTTCTATCCTAAGAGTACCTGGCAAATTGTTTTCCCACTCTATAGGTTGTCTCTTCACTCTGTTGATTGTTTCCTTAGCTGTGCAGAAGTTTTGTACTTTAATGTAATATAATTTGTCGATTACTGTTACTATTTCTTAGGCTATTGGACTTCGGTTCAGGGAGTCCTTTCTTATGCCTGTGTATTCAAGTATTTTCTTTATTTTTTCCTCCAACAGTTTCAATATATCTGTTTTTATATCTCAGTCTTTGATGCATATTGATTTTATTTATTTTTATTTTTATTTTTTTGGTGCTGGGGATCTAACTCAGGGCCTTGTGCTCACGAGTCAAGCACTCTAACCACTGAGCTAAATCCCCAGCCTAATTTGATTTTAGTACAAGGTGAGTTCTCATTTCTTATTGAAATTTGCCATAAGATCAATGCATGATATACAAATGTATGGAAATGCCATAATGAAATACATTAATTTGTACAAGTATATGAACTAACAATAAAAAGTAAATTAGATATGTTTCACTGCTTTTAGTGAAGTAGAAATATGGTACAACTAATCTGTTTCACACTTTTCAATAAATGAACCTTTGGATAAGAAACATTAAGTACTGCAATGTGTGATAAAATAATCAGTGTATTAAAAATTTAACAGAGCTTCTGGTATGTCTTTCCCTTTTTTTGTTTTGCTTAGTTTGATCTAGTTTTGTATTTTTTCTAATATACCAAAGGCCAAAGTCACTCCAAATTTTCATGCTGCCCCTAAATTATATTGTATTTACATTTCCTCCATTTCATACTAAAAATTAAGAAACACTTATTAGTGTTTACATTCAATTACAATTTTCCAAAAAGTTATAAATATTTAGTTGATAAGTATTCAAATATTTAGCTAAGTTACAGGATGCTGGTATTCGAATGTATGCAAATCAACAAAATGTTGTCATTGTGATAATAAAATAATAAATGATGATGCTATTATCAAAATAAATTTCATCTTAACCAATCGCAGAACATAGTTTAAAGACACCAAGTCTTTAGAGAAAATGCAAATGATTAAAACAGTTTAATTGATCATGAAGGAAAATATTCAGAAAATTCTAGAATGTGCTGACATAGCTTCATAAAAATGTTTTGCCAAAGTTGTCCGCTGCAGCAGTGGCAACTTCAATGACATTTTAAAAATATGTTTGTTATCAGTCCTGCACATATTTGTATTCATTTTCCAAAACTGGATCAATTTTCTTCCAGCAGACCATTTAGTTAGCTTTTTGGAATTACCTATATTTCTCATTATTTTAGCAATATCTCTCCCCCAAAATGTAGAGTATGTAGGATTCATTTATGATGTTATAATGAGAAACTGAATCTCATAGAAGTATTTATAAAGAAACTTAATTTCTCTTTCCCATTCTTTCTTCTAATCTCCACAGTTTATGTGCTTCCTCTGCCCCAGATTCTCCTTCCGGTGGGATTTTTGTTTATTTTATTTTATTTTATTTTATTTTATTTTATTTTATTTTATTTTTCATTCTTAGGTAACACCAGCAGAATTTCTTATCACTTCAATTAAAACGACAACAGATACACAGAACTAGTCTCATTTTGAAAATTAAAATGTCTGAGCCAGTACAACTGCCAAAACTTGACTTTCCTTGTATGTTACACTTTTCTCCTTCTTTAGGTTCTGATAAGCTCCAAGCAGAGGCATGAATTTGAGAAAGGTAGGGTGGCAGCTTCTTAGGACTTTCCTCCCTCTTCTTCCTTCTTGCTAACTTCATTACTGGCACTGTCAAAGTTAGAGTAAGGGGAATCCACAGAAGTAGAGAAAGCATACAAATTTTTATTCAACATCTATTCTTTTGGTGATCAAATATTTGTGTTTTCTGTGCCTGACCTTAATTCCATGCTGACTTCTTTCTCACGTGTACTTCTGGGGTTCTTCCAAGTTTCCCTTTCTCCTCCAGTAGGATTCTACTCTGTGCTGTCCACTTGACAAAGTAAAGTTCTTTGATCCTTTTTCTCCACCCTAACAACATGTATTACATTCATCTTCTCCTTTCTGGGTCTTTCTCATGGGTAGCCCACATCCAGAAAACATTCAAGTATTCTTTCCTGGACATACTCTGAAGTTAAGGTCACCAAGTTCCCTGTCTTACTTTTCCTTAATTGTACATTCAAAGCAGTTAGCCTTTCATTTCTTGTACATTTGACTTTCCTTGAATTGTCAAATAGCAGTTGACAGTGTGATTGTGTGTTGCAAAAAGAACACGTGGATTTCTAGCTTTGAGAAAAAGGGCAACTACCGACAGGTGTCCTGAAATTTGTCACCAGTGTTTCCTTGAATCCTCCTTTCTCTTAAGATTCTAACCTTTCCTAACTCTCTAATGCACAAGGATTTCATAGTCTTAAAATTTAGAGCAGGTTTCCAGAGAACCTTCAAGCTACACAGCCTTTTTATTTTTTCTTTGCTATTATTTCATCTGTAATTGGGAGGGGTGTAATTTTTACCCCAGTACTTTGTACCTAGAACATTTATTATCTACTGACCGTTGCTCTGACATTTCACAGGTTTGAAGAATATGGGTAATTTTATAGATTACTTTCAGCTAGAATAATTAGGAAATTAAATAATTTATTGACTAAATATTCCATACTAATTTTTACATACTCATTAGCAGTTCTTTAAAAATGAGTATATTCTGTACCTTCAAGACTAATATAACTAAAACCCCCCTGAATGAAAAATAATATTTAGGACATATTTTTCAAGTGATAGAAATAGAAATTGTTCACTCTAAGAACTCTGTGTTTTCAAAGTTATCCATTTTGTCACACTGTCTTCGTTCAATAATAATATGATTTTTCCTGTAATCTAGGACAGAGGGTCTTAATACTTGGCTTACCATAATATGAACAAATGATTGCTGAAAAAGCCTTTTCCAGTCTCCCATGTATAGCCCCCAGGTCAAGTCCAAGTCTGACTGTGCTGTATTGTTTCAAGATCCTGCTATATTGATTCTGTGCCCCCCTGAAACCACAATAAAGCATTAGCTCGCTTTTGCATGCTTTATGCAGTTCCTACTGAGTTCCATGAATTTTGTTACATATGTGAACATAAATTTAAATATCTGTCAAGATAAAATCTGTCTAGCGGGAGTGATAAGAATACAACATCGCTAATTTGACTGCTACTTAATAAGTAGCTTTCAGTGGACTAAATTATCTTAATTTATATTTGTAAATAGGGCAGAGGAAAGCAGTTTTGTGAGATTTTTACCAAATGTCTGAATATCAACATGTTGTTATATTATCTGATCTAAATTTTTGTAACAGAAGGGACTTTGAAACTGTGTGGTGGTGATTAGAAAATGATTAATGGGATGGAATAAAAACATGATCATGTTCCTAACATTTTTCATCTTTGCTTTTGGCATGAAATAGTTGAACATGCAAAGACATAATAAAGACATAATTTTATCTCCTGCTTCTGATTTCTGGGTGTGGGAAGGAACCCAGCCTGAGGGATTCTCAGTTCTTCCTCCTCACCCAAGAATAATTAGGCTTCAGCATGTCTACATAGGTAGGTAGGACTCACTCTTGGAGGGGGTAGTATGAGTTAGGGAATATTATGCTCAGAAAGATGGATTGATGGGCTGGGGATTTAGCTCAGTGGTTAGAGTGCTCGCCTTGCAAGCACAAGGCCCTGAGTTCGATCCCCAGCACCAAAAAAAAAAAAAAATGGATTGGTGGATAAATAAATCATATAGGGCTGGAACCTTCTGATAACCAACAGGTTGAAATAAGCAGATTTCTTATACAATTGTCCCTAGATGCCAGACCAATTGAAGATAAATCAGTTTCTTCTACACTTAAAATATAATCTATTTCATTGATTTATATTCTCATCCCCCTTTCTAGCCTTTGTACCCAAAGTAATTTGAGTGGCCTGAAAATGAATCTCCCTTCTACCAGACAGTTTCTATTGCTCTATACTACACCAGGGTCTCTGGGCATATAGTTCATTTTTCTTGCTTACAAGTGATGGTTGAGAGTCAGCTATAAACAAATGTATAAACCTTTCTTAATGTTATGACTGACATGATGTAACTCTTGGCTCTTAACACTGAAACCAATAACAGTGAAATAATAGAAGCTAACAGCTGTTCAGTAATTTGAATGATGTAGACACTGTTCTTATTGCCTTTTACAAACCAGAGTATTTAGTACTCACAGTAGCTGAGGTCCTAGGATGTAGGTATTATCACAGTCCCCATGTTATAAAGTTGATACTTGACAAGTTTAAGTAACTCTTCCAAGGTCCAAGAGCTAAGATTTTGACTCTAGAATGAACACTTTTAATTGATAGACTGACTCTTCCTTGAGTTAATGACAACAGTCAAACAGCCTTTAAGTGTCTGATCATGTATGCAAAGCATTGTACTTTCAACTATCACCAAGTCTTCTGTATCGAACAGGCTATTTCTCAGTTATATGGCTTTGGAATTCTGTTTGTAACGCTCTCATTTATTCTTGTTCATAATCTTAAGCTTTCTTGAAATGGTCCTTTGTTTCCCATTTCTGTCACATAGATCTTTTCTCCTAGCCAGGTGCAACTCAAGTCCAGGTCCAACAATTTTCAGCTGTAAAGAAAATTCACTGTGAAGAATTCTCTCTCTCTTTGACTGAGTAAGGCCCTTCTTAAAACTCATGTAGCCTAACAATAGTCTGCTTAGTATTTATCCTAATAATCATTGTTATAAGGAAGTTCTTTATTACCTGTCTCATTCTCTACAATGGCAGGAATTATGTCTGACTTGTGTACTGTTGTGTTTTAAAGCACTGATTTGATGGCTAGAATGCGCTAAGGACTAAGCATTGCTGAATCTCCTTCTTCCTATTATTCCATGTAGAATCCCCTCACATGGACCCATTTTACTCCTGATTACCTTTGTCATTAACTGATCCACTTTTAATCTACTTTTTAATTTCTCTGTAGTTCTACTCAACCTAATAACAGCATCCATCAATTTCACTTGATTCGTCAAACACTTGGTCCATATAATCCTTGCCCTCAATAAACTGTTAGTCTAAAGGATAAGAGAAGTGTAGAAGTCCTGGTAGTAGAATATGTACTGTGCTAAAGGCTGTGATGTCTCTTGCATCAGAGTTTGGAAAGTTTAGGAAATGGATAACATATTAGATCTTCATGGATATGCTGTGATTTATATAGTTAACCTGAAAATTTTTCTCCATAATTTTCTCCAAAAGCATCAGGCAGAGAGTAAAAGTGGTCCTTAGGACCTATTTTAACTTGTGAATGCTTTCTCTAAAATAGTTTCTTACAAGAATACTCCTTCTTTCCTCAGGAGGTTAAAATGGCACACACAGCCTCTAGCTCTTTTTTGTTTTTTCTTACGTTCCTTAATCACAGGTTTCAACCTTGTCAGGGTGAAGCAGGTTGTTTGTGAAAACAAAAGGGGAATCAGTGTTTTCTCAAATAAAGTTTCACTCTAAAAATAAATAAAAGCCATTTTGTTTGCAGCTGATACCTACCAGACTTTCTTGTTTTCTGCCAAGCCCTGTCTACCTTTGTGATATGGGTGAGTAACGTCCTGGGTGCGTGGGGGACAAGGACTCTGTGCTGTCTGCCCTAAGTGCTGTCGCAGGTGTGTGTATTCCACCCTACTTTAGCAACAACAACCCCATGAGGAACAGGACAGTTTATCAGCAAGTGGAAGCTGTGAGCCTCTCATTGTGTCTCCATCCCCCCACAAAGAGCCAGGGGGTGGTCTCATGAAGGTACCAGGACAGAGCTAAGATCATCTTTTCAGCATTCCAACCAGACTCTGGGTTACCGGCAGCAGTTTGCCTCTGAATTAGGAGCTTACCATGGTTGAATGATGAATTAGCCCTTGGGATAGCCTATGTTTTCTTTGCTGCTTCTAAAGAATAAACAGCTCATTATCCTCATGTGGAATACAAATTAACCTGTTAAAAATCTGTCTGCTGGCAGTATGCTCTTTGAGCCTCGCGAAAATCCTGGGAGTGAGACATGGCAAGCTTACGGACTGCTCATTATGCCTGAGGAAGCGGACGTATGGATAAGAGTCAGACCCCGTCTGCTCTTACCTGTTCAGCAAACGAAGTTCTCAGCTACTTCCCAAGGGGGTCCAGTCACTTGACATGGCTGTCAGTTTTCTCCTTTCCAACCTCAGGAATGTCCCTGTATAGTCAATTATCTTCTGTTTTCTACCTCAGAAAAATTAGAATTTGTTCTCCACACCAAGGTAAACCTTACACTTGGGTTTGATATTTCCTTTCCTGGCCTTCTCACCATTGAGAAAATATCTCTGGCCAAGTTCAAATATGCTGTCTTAAAGACGATAGAATTTTGTTATTTTATTTTGCTCATTTGATTTCCTTCTGACAAAATGTGCTTTGGACAACTCAACCTGCTCTTTCATGGGTCATTATCAGTTCATCTATAACATCAGAGCCATATGCAAGACACCCTTTCAGTGTGCCTTCTTCAAAGATTTATGAAGGGTCCTGGGATGTCAAGAAGGAGCATTGTATTTGCTAACCTCTTGATTTGATTTACAGGATATTTTTCTTTTTCTAAATGTGCCACTGAGAAAATTTGTTTGTCTTACACGATATTTCAATCAAACGTGCTAGGCTTTGCAAAAACATGTGCTTGTGCTTTGCTGGAGGGCTAGAGGACATTGTATTTGTAACTCTCTTCATGTTTGCCTCAAAATTAAATAGTCTCTATGTCAATTTACCCAAGTAAAGATGGAACATTCATACACCAGTAGGCTATTCAGTACTTACTGAGGAAAATAGATGCATTGGGTTTCCTCTGTCTCCTTTAAAATGTGTTCACAAGAGCAAGCTATCTGATCCAGGTGGGGAAGTATACTCTTTCTCTATACAGCAGGAGCTGACCAAATAGATAAAATGCTGAGAGGGTGGAATAATAAAAACAATCCCTTAATTTATGTAACAATATTCAGGCTAATAACTACCACTTCCTCTTTCTCTTTAAAATCTAGTATATCAAATAAGATGAAAATTAAAAGCACACACTAACTTGTACTGCTTCTCATTTCCCTTCTCATTCATGACTACCTTTGCCACACATTCGATGAGTAATTATTGACAGGATTCTCTGTGTCCGGTATGGTACTCTGTGCTAGGGCTACACAAGGAAGGTGAAAATCTCTGCCCTTATGGGATTGAACTTATGAAGGAGGCAGGCAGATGACAACTGGAATCAATGGGTGACATATAATAATTTAGATGCTAGTATGTTGTACAGATTTTTAAAAAATAAGGGGATGGGTGGGATCGTGCTGAAAGGCTGGGTTACATATTTCAATAGAGTGGTAGTGAAGGACTCACCAAGGAGATATTTGATTGTAGTCATGGAAAAGGTCATGATAATGCAGTACTCTTTAGTTAGCTGTGTAATCTTGTGCGTCTTAATACCTCTCTGAGCCTCAGTATCCTCATTTGTGATTGGAAGATAATAGCTACCTGGCAGAGTTATTTTTAGTGTTAAATAATATGTTAGCACAATGACCACTGCTCAGTAGGCGATGAACCACCTTCAGTAAAACTCATCCAGGGTCAGTTTTTCCCAAAGTGAAGTCATCTGAGCTATTGTTTTTTGTTTGTTTGTTTGTTTGTTTGTTTGTTAACTGTTCTTTTGATATTTAGTTAACTTTTTAGCTAACTTTTGCCTTTCTGGTTTTTAAAGCTGCTGCTATTAAGGAGCTTGAAATTGTCATCAATGATTAATTACTATGTAATGAGACTTAAGTAGGTTAGATTGGTCAGCCGCTTCCTTTCAGTTCATTGTTTTATGTAGAACAATGATGAAAAAAAGCAGTCGATAAAATGCTTGTAAAAAGAGTTACAGAGTTTGAAACACAAATATGGGCTTTACGAATACTTAAATATGACT
Source organism: Hystrix cristata (assembly GCA_004026905.1). Taxonomy (NCBI): domain Eukaryota; kingdom Metazoa; phylum Chordata; class Mammalia; order Rodentia; family Hystricidae; genus Hystrix; species Hystrix cristata. The sequence goes on from PVJO010013283.1 coordinate 17,680, forward strand.
TAGGTGTATGTTTCCAAAATCAGCTTAGGATAACACAATGAACACAAAGTCTTTGTTCCAAATTCCAATGTTATTTTCCACAGTGTCAGTAGGAAAATGTTACAAGAAACGAAATAGAAATAATTATGACTAGAAAATGAATCAAATAGAAATATGGACCAGCTAAAAACTGATGTATTAAACATTAACAATACAAGGGGGCAAATAATCAATTTAAAGAGCCAGACTTCCCTTGGAGAAATTTTACAGTGATTTAGATGTGAGATGTTCCCTTGCAGTCTTTCAAAACTTAAGCTATTACTGGATGTCTAGCATTCGTCTTAGTCAGGGCAGGAATAAAAGTTTGTAATGAAAGGGGAGGGAAAATGTCCACAGGACAGTGACACTTCTGGATTCAACTGGTGGGCTATACAGGACACCCAATAGAGTAGTGGGAAGAGTATGAGCTTGCAGTTAGGTGTGTGGCATCATGGCTTTGTCTTGTATGTACTAGGCTGAGTTTTATTATTGTTGGTTTAGTCTTTAAAACTAAGTAATATGAGGTAGAGTAATATTAAAATTGCATTTTATATGGCAAAAAAGCCATATCAGCAATTTCATATGTTTGAGCCTAAAAGCATCTACATTGAAAGTAGGTTATTAAGGGATTAGATATGTTAATTGACAGAAACTAAATGAGCATCTGGAATATGAGTGATATGTAAGTATTAACTGCTGGTATCATTAATATTAACTGACTTCAACTAGTGAAACAAACACCTTTGGCTGGTTTTTGAGGCTTTATTGATCTGGTTAATAATTTACCATGAATCTTACAGATCAGCTCCATGGTTTGAAGGCTGAGAAGAATCTGTAGAGAAAGTTCTACTATAGTTATAAAGATGATTCCTATTAATTCTGATTGATCCAATTTCCACTCCACTCTCTTTTTTTGTCAGAATAATGTGACTTTGGGCTTAATGTATCATAAAAATAATTTACTACATGATAGTTTTAGAGCCATCAATACAATAGTGCAGCTTTCCAGCAGAGTAAGTTCACGTATATTGGTTAACTGACCTCTAGAACTGGTTTGCTATTTATATGCAGTTTTTAAATTCCCAGTTTGAAATGGTTTTAGCTGCCAGGACATCAAAATCTCTTTTATTTTATCCTACCTCATTGGACATTACTTCTTACTCTCATCTGTTCATTCTGAGTCCCCTTCCAGACCTCTAAATGATGAGACTGTTAAGGTCGTCAGTCCTTGAAGCTATGTTCTCCTTCTAGCTACACTTAATTCTAGATGACCTCCCTAGCTCCGGGTTTGAAATTACATCTATAAAATTATATCTTCATAACATATGTGTCTCTTTGACATCTCTCCTGAATCATGACTCTCACATAAAATTGTCCCATCTATATTGCCACCTATCCCCTAATTGGTATCTCAGACTTAATGCATGCAACCCCAAACCCCAGTTCTTTTTCTAAACCTCTTTTTTTTTTCCCCCCTACAAAACACGGTTCACAAATAACTAAAGGGGGCTGAGAGCAGGTAGGACATTTTATTCACTAGCCAATGAATTGAGAAGGGGAGGAACTCAGGGGTCTGGACTTTTACTCCAGGGTCTGGTTGAGTCAGGAGGGGGTGTTGTGCATGCTGTCACTAGAGCTATTCATAGAGAAGGGAAGAGATTTTCAGGGATCAGGGTATCACCTCTTTTCTTCTGTAATTTAGGCATAGTCAAATCCGACATGGTGCCACATGGTGTGTCTTTTATCATTACAGTCAGATTATAATGAGCACAAGGTCATCTGCAATGTCCACATGGCGTGAAAGCCAGATCTAGCTAGTCCGCATTTTCCCTGGGCAGTTGAGGGTATGTGACAAGCCCTTGGTCCGCAGCTGGGCGTGGTGGTTATCAGGATCCAGCCTTTAACTTTTGCAGGAAAATGGCATAGCTGTCAGTAATTTGGGGATTCAATCTGGTGACACTACATCAGTGATGGTGAACATCTTACAGCTTCCAGTGATAACAAACAACCGCTGTGGCATGTGAGCCGTAGGTTTGCTACCACTGCTCCATATCGTTAAACACCAATTCCATTTTCCAGTTGCTTAAGCCAAAAAATATTGGTGTTGTTCTTGACTTTGCTCCTTCTACCCTAATGACAATGAATCCAGTAGTGAATTTTCCTATATATGTATATAGGAATATATGTGGATTCTGATCATTTCTCACCAACTACACCACTGATAGCTTTCTCTAAATTTTTATCCTTGAAAGTAGATGGCAGTCACCTAATGCTTTTCTTGTTACATTCTTATTACAGAAAATGGAGACAGTCACCTCGCTAAAACATAAAACAGCTCATGATACATCTTTGCTTTTAACTTTTCAACGGCTTCCCATCTCACTCAGAGCTAAGTCTAAAATATTTCCTATAGTGTCTTAGTAAGCTTTCCCATTGCTGGACATAATAAATAACACTGACAAATTAAATGAGGAGTTTGATTTAGCTCATATCTTAAGGGAATGCTATTTATGGTCAGCTAGTTCCAAGGCAGAAACATCATAGCAGAAGGACCTGGGGAAGCAAAGCACCTTAGTTCATGACAGCTGGAACACAGAACGACTGAATGGTGCCAGAGATGAAAGAGTGAGGGACCAAACACAGACTGCAACGTTGTACCTGCATGCCTCACCCAGGCACATGCGGAAGTGTGCTGCACCAATCCCATGAGTATGTCCCAAAGCCAACCAAGTTGACGTTCCACCTTACCTACCACGTGACCTCGTTTGTCAACTTCGTATGCAAAGACATCTCCCTAAACCATATATAATTAGCAAAGAAAGACATCAGCAAGCTCATAATTCCACTTAACATGATATAATATCTGAATACCTAAAAACAAAACAATCTTTTCCATACAGTATCAACACTTACAGAATTTTTCAAAAGTCCAACTCTCACTTTGGGGCACTGCCACAGAAACATCCTATAATACTGTGACATATTCAGACATCAGTATGTGGCAGCAGAATTTACATACATCCTCCTATCCATTCTTTGTAATAGTATTAAAGCAGTAGAAAGCACCTTGTCAATGTTCAGCGTTTGTTTCCCTTCATTCTGTAGAACATTCTTTGGGGTTCCAAATGACGCTGGCAAAGTCCAAGTTCTAGGAGCTTGCAGATAAGAGTGGATTTTATGTTAGGCTTTCATGGTAGGATTTTGTTAGTCAACTTTCATGTCTCCAGAACACAATACCCAACACCCACAACTTTAAGGAGGAGAGGCTGATTTGGCTCATGGTTCAAGGTATTCATCCCATGGTCATATAGGTCCAAGTAGGAGATACAATGGCAGATGGGCATGGTGGAGCAATGATGTTCATTTCCCGGGGGCTGGAATGCAGAACAGGGGATCAGGGCCAGAGAGCAAGGGCCAAAGGACCACATACAACATTACAGCTGAAGTATGCCTCTGTGAACCACCTGGACACTCCAAGAAGTCTCCCTTATTAATCCTATAGGCCACTCACAAGCCAATCAAGTTGACATAGTTAAGTTGAACCACCAAGGATTTTCAGATCTACACCTTTTTTATGGTGAATCCAAGTCATAGTAAATAGAATCACTATTCGGAATTTCTTCCCCTTAATTCCAGGATATGCTGATGACTCAAAATGGAGTTTAAAGGCTTTTAAACATTTTTTTCTCTTCAGAAATATTCACCATAACTTGGAAAATATTCTTCAACATTCCTTGCCTGTGAAGGATATTTTTAGTACCAAGCTTTGTTAATTCTTTTATTAACAGCTCTATTGAGATGATTTCACATACTATAAAATTCATGCTGTTAGAAAGTTCAGTTCAGTTGTGTTTACTATATTTTAGACAGTTATTTAACCATCACTTCAATCTAATTCCAGAACATTTTTATAATGCCAAAAAGAAAGTCTATACCCATTAGCAGTTACCACCAATTTTCTCATTCTGCTACCCTCTGGCAACTCGTTCTTTACCTTTGGTTTGGAAATATTTACCTGTTTTGGACATTTCACACAAATCCAATTACAGAAAATGTGTTCTTTTTTACATGGCCTCTTTCCCCAAAAGGATATTTTCAAAATGTTGATCTATGTTGTAACATGCATACATATTTAATTCCAGTTTTATTGTAGAATAATATTCCATTTTATGGACATGTCACATCTTCTTTATGTATTGATCCACTGAATGAATGACATTTGAGTAATTTGTACTTGAGAGTGTATTATGAATAGCACTACTATTAACATTTGTGTAATATTTTTGTGTGAATATATTTTTAATTCTCTTGGGTATATAATTAAGAGTTAAATTATTGACTCATTCAATGGATATAGGTTAAAAATTTTGAGGAATTGGCAAACTATTTTCATGACTATACATATTTGAGATTAATTTTTTTTAATAAAAAAGTCACTTACCCTTACCTAATAATCAATACCGACTTATTATAAAGTTGACACTGAATCTGACAGGTAGTTATACAGTACTGGCTTTCTATTTGGTGACTCCTTAAAAATATGTACTGTGGTGATTTGTACTTACATTGTTCCTCTTTGTCACTGCACTCCATTTTCACCTCTCTTGTCAGCAGCAAGGGAATATCAAGGTATTGTATAAGCTCTGACTTTTTATTAGTACAATATCTATGCTCTCTACTAGTACTTGGCATCCCCTCTTCAAATAGTGTTCATTTTATCTATAGCACTTTGTATTTTCTATTACTCTCTAAAATGTAGTTCTATCCATGTCTATATGTAATCGTCGTCAATTTATTCACTCAGTAGCCTTTGCTAGCAGAATAATAAAAAGCAAATTTTATTTTTTATTGTGTACACTTAAACAAAAATGATTTGGCCACATATTTCTTTTTGATATTTTGTGTTGGTACATTTAAGTGTATTAACAGGGAAGATGAAGAGTTAGTCAATTGTGGAGTAGGTTTAAGAGAATTAGTTTTCTGGTTCTCTACCTAATTATGTAAATTGAGAACACGATGTATGTAAATTTATGGCATTTTAATTAGTAATGAATAACAATGGTATATAATTAGATACCCAATATTCATAAAGATGCTAGGCATTTAAATATAGCATTTTATAATTATTCCTAGAAATATTCATTATATATAATAACAAATAGGAATAGCATATACTCATTAAACTTTGAAAAGGAAAAATATCTTCTTGTTATTGCTTGATGAATTCAGTCGATTAAGGGCCTTTGTAAATTAATATTTATTGTTTCACACTTTGTTTCCTATTTGTATGACCTTCTTCACTGAAAACAAATGTCCATTAAATTTTCCTCTCATTAAAACTTTTCCCTAATGGTAAAAGTAGAAATAAATTTATTGCAGAGATAAGTGGGTCAATATTCGAGAAAATGATAATAGCATTTAAAATGAGTATAATTCTCTCAGTGTGCACTATAAAATATATTCCTTCTACATACAGCTAAATATCTCTTCCAAAAATACCCCTCTAAAAAATGACTTGTTTTATAGTACTCGGTGTTTTGAATAACTTCTTTAATATAGTCTGGACCCTAGATATAGTCTGAACCCTAGAGTTCTGCATCTGTTTTTTTTTTTCCCTGCCTAACCATTCTCAAATAACAATCATGTAATTGCATTGTGTATGTTAGTTGAAGTGAAGGCTCATGCTCCAACAAAACTTTTTTGTTACCATCATTTACCATTGTACCTGTGCAAATGAAAGTTAACTGTTCATCAGCTTTTCATCACTATGACAAATACTTGAGGTAGTCAACTGATAAAGGGAAAAAACATCATTTTGTCTCATGCTTTCAGAGGTTTTAGTACATGATCAACTGGCCCAGTGGCTTTGGGCCTGGAGAGAGGCAATACGTTATGACAGGGAGTACATGGGAGAACAATACAGCTCAGCTCAAGGCCAGAAAGGAAAAGAAACACCTTCAATGACCTCAGACTCTTTCACTTGGTCCTGCCTCTTAGGTGTTTCGCTACCTCCCATCGACTCCATATTGGGGGTCAAGCCTTTAACACATGACCCTCTGGGGATATTAAGACTCAGACTGTAACAGTGAGCTCTTAGTAAATGTGTTGAATACCAGAAGTTGATTCAAAACAGAACAAGATTTTTGAAAATATTAATTTTGTAAGTAATACCTATGGGCTACGAATAAGTACTTTTTGGAGCTTATTTTTTCATCATAATTATTTGGCATTCTGTAAGCCTTGCTTATCTGTATTTTGAGTTCTTTCACCATACTTGGAAAGTTTTCTGCTGTCATTTCTGTAAGCAAGGTTTTCTATTCCATGTGTGCTGTCTTCTAATTTGTCTCTAATTCCAATTAGTACTTGGTTATTCTTCTTAGCATCATCCAGTGGCTGTTGGGTGAATTTTTCCTATTCTTATTTTTTAACATTTCTCTGAGTAAATCATCATGTATTTCTATTTGGCTTTGGTTTCTGAAACCCTGTGTTTACACTGGTCATTTCTGATGTTTATGAATTTCATAAAATTCTTCATTAGTAGGATTTCTGTTTGGCACATTTTCTTAGAGTCTATTTCTTTGGTAAACTTGTCACTCATGTTTTTAACTGTTTTGTTCAGCTCTTCTAATTTTTATTGTTTCTCATATAACTACATTTGTCATTTTGTATTGATAGTTCCACTATCTTTTGGGTTATATCCCTTTCGAACTCACCCTGTTTCTTTACATCCTCTTTAATCATTTTGTATGGCTCGGCTGCCTGGTGTTTGCTTTGCTGTCCATCGGTGCCCCTTGGATCTACACTGTGAGAGTTGGGAGTCTTTGGGGGAATTTTGCTTCCTTTTTTTTTTTAATGTTCCTATATTGTGTGTGTGTGTGTGTGTGCGTGTGTGTGTGTGTGTGTGTGTGTGTGTGTGTGTGTGTGTATAGAGGGTTGAGGTCAAATAGACTGAAGAGAGATTTTGTTGATACAAGGATCTCTTTAGTTAGGTCCTGTGTTTCCACTGATGTGTTCCAAACTTCACTTGTTCAGAAGTATTGTTTATTACTTCAGCCTATTCAATTTAATTGAATTGTACCCTGTCACTGTATTGCATGGAGAAAATTTCTACTGTTTATACCATTGTCAATTGAGCCAAGCATACATCAATCACAAACATGAAATGTTTTGATAGTTTTACCCTTTTGTCAGTATCCCTTACAGACTACATTATACTGCTATCTGTGGTTCATCTGAGGTGTGGGGTATGAGTAGAAGGAGAGAGGAAGAGGTAAAGAAATGCCATATGTCAATGGATGAGAGAGATATAAGAAAAAGTCAATAGTTAAAAATAGACAGGAAATTAGGCCGTGTTGGAATTATCTATATAGCCGTGGTAAAGGTTTAATGTTGCATGATAGAGTATTTGTATGGGCAGGAAGAAGTACACAGCTGGGTGAAAGCATACAGAGTGAGGGAGGCTTTAAGATTTTCAGTATCTTTATTTACACCTCAGTTTCTCACACCAGAGAAACTACGCAGTACTTAAACATGTGTGTCCAATTTATTTCACTTAAGAGTATGGTCTCAAGGTGAAAGGGAAGAAAATGTCCAAATAGGAAAGGGAACAAAGGAGGGGGAAAGGAACAGAGGGACAAGTGAAGTAAGAAATAGAAGGAAAAAATGGACACAAAGCTTTTGTAAATAGGGAGGGAGGAGGGGTGAGGGGAGGGGAACGGGAGAAAAAGAAGCAACAAGATATGTCATGTACAGGTACAAATTCCCTATGATGAATGTTATCAATATGTACATCTAAAAGTACCATTAAAATAAAATTTAAAAAAAGATTTTCAGTACCTGTTAATGTATCTGTAGACAATTTTGTTTAGATCCTCTTAAGCCCAATTTGATTAAGGAATTCCCTGACATTCCTTTGAATTGTATTGTTTAATCTTTAGCACTGGCTAATCTTTATTCTTTAATGCATTTATTCAGGCTCTTGTTTTATTTATGGCATTAAATAGGTAGAGAGGAGAAGGGGTAAAGCAAGAAAACGAGATAATGAGAAAGAAAGGAGAACAAAGAATAAGGGAAGAGAGTAAAAAAACAGGAGAGAAGAAACAATAAAAGAATAAGCAGGTCAAATGGGAAATCCTTGAAACTTAAAGTGAAATAATCAACCAATAATAATAAAGTAGCAAACACCAACAGAAAAAAATGAAATTAGGGCCAGGGATTTAGCTCAGTGATTAAGAGTGCCTGCCTCGCAAGCACAAGGCCCTGAGTTTGATCCCCAGCACCACAAAAAAAAAAAAAAAAAAAAAAAAAAAAAAAAAAAAAAAAAAAAAAAAAAAAAAAAAAAAAAAAAAAAAAAAAAAAAAAAAAAAAAAAAAAAAAAAAAAAAAAAAAAAAACAGAAGTCCCAAATCCAGTGAAATAGCAAGTATACAGTATCTATAAATACAAAATTAGTGCTAGAAATAAGAATGAAAACCTTCACACATTTTGCTGTAATATTGACTCATGGCTTCCACACAACTTCCTTTACACTGGTATCAATCTGATCTCAAACAGCGAAGCTGGTTTCCCCTGAGCACCAATTGCCTTCCCAAAGATTTGTAGGCTCTCGGACCCTCTGAACACTGAACATGTGTCCTGTTTGCAAGTTGAGCTCTAAATGTGCCTTCCTGAAGAGCTCAATGTATCCAACTGCTTTAATCAATTTGGGTGAAAAAATATCACAGACATATTGTTCATTCAAAAAGTTGAAAGCAACTACATTTCCATATTGGATTCTGAGATCTCTAAAATCACCATCATTTTAACCTTTTCTTTAGGAAATTGAAACTTCTTCAGAACTTTGAATATCTTTTTTGGCTTCTACGAAACAAAAATGAAATTTAGACCAGTCAATAAAGTAGTAGATTAAAGGAAAAACTACAAGACCACTTATCTTCAAAAATCAGTTTTCACTTGAATGTGGAGATTTCTTTCCCTGAAAGTAAGCTTTAAATTCTTCCATGTCTTTGTTTTCTTCTGCTTACTCCATATTTTATGTGTTCTTTTTCTGTACAATTGGTTGTATCTGCTGTCTTATTTCCATTTTTTGTACCACATGATGTTAGTAACTGAGACTTGAAGTATTGGGAAAATCTCTGAAATGACAAGCTTTTCTCCAGACACCTGCTCCTCCATCAATCAGACTATCTTACAATGCCAGACATACTTTCTTTAAAAATACATAAATGATAAACTTCCTCTGCTCACAAAAGCATAAGAAAATCTCAAAATTGCATTGAAGATTTCTTTACTAATTTTTCCACTGCTGCCTTTCTAGCTTTAGCTCTTTTTACATCTTGTCATGAGGTATACATTCTATATAATCTGCTATATTGATTTTCTCCCCAAACCAGCTGTAACACTCTTGCTTCTGTAACCTTGCTTAAGCTTTCCTATTCTCAAATACTTCTATCAAACCATCCTATCTTTTAAGGCATGCCTTGGATGCTACTTCCCTGAAAAGATCATAAAGAGTAAATATTATAACTAATCTCTCATACTGCCTGCGTTTATACCTGGCCTTTATCATTTACTACCTTTATAACGTTAGTTAATTCACTTGCTTATTGTATATGGTGGCTTGTAAAATACACCTAAATTGTTCAACAGGAACTTGGGAAAACATTTTAAAAAACTTTTACAACTTATGTATTAAATTTGCCTTATGCAGAAGTAATTTGAAAGAATGAATTATTTTAAGCAAATTAAAAAACATTTGTAGCAATCCAGGAGAAAGTTGCAGTTTACAGTTGTAAGTAATATTCCACTAAACAAAAGTAAAAACATACAACTCAAAAGATATTTTGTTTGTTGTTTGTTTCAAAATTAATTTTATTGATATTCTTTTGATATACATAATGATCACGTTTATCATAGAGAATTTGTCCCCATACATAATATATCTTGATTCTCCTATTTTTCCCCGTTCCCTTCCCCTCCCTTCAACCCTTCTTCACCTCTTTATTTACAAAAGCTTGGTTTCCATTTTTTTCACTCCATTCTCTTTTTTTTTTTCCTTTGTAATATGATTGACTAATAGAAAGTGGCCACAAAAATGATAGTGGAAAATATTGTCAGTCTATTGATGCTATATTAGTGAGGCATTTAATGGTATTTTATCTCCAAGAATATTGGTCAGTTTTTATTTGTACTGATTGCATGCTAAGTGATATTTTAGCTCTTTTTTTTGCTAAGTGATTTATAAAAACTTTTTCTCACTTTTCCTCAAAGCAACCTTATGAGTCAGGACCACTATTATTCCCATTTCTTTAAGAAGAGCAAAATTGTCTCGGAGTTCTAATTTGCCCAAATTTACCTAGCCAGTCAACTGTCCTGAAGCCAGGATTTAATCCTCATCAAAATGACTCCAAGATTTACATTCTTAACTTTGATGCTCTTTTGTCTTTCTTTGTGACTACAGAAAAGCATCACTAAGTGTTTCCTAAGTGCTGGATATGGTACTAAAGTGCTTAACATTTATTATCTGATTAATTCCCCAAACCGTGAGAGGTGAATAATAATTATGCTTCTAGTTTACAGAAGATAAAAATGAATCTTTGTAAGATTAACTTGCCCAATCTCACATAGCAAGTTATTAATGGAACCAAGATTGGAAGCAAGATTAGAACCCCTCTAGTCTGACCCTAGAGCTCATTTTGTAACCATACCTTATATTGCCTCAACCAAAAAGCAAGGTCAATATAAAAATATTAAATACATTTATTTGTTGTATATTTATATATATGAACAAACACATTAAAATATTATAAATGATGCATTTAGATATCCCATTATCTATTTAATACAAGATTGTGAAAGATGATTCAGTGAACATTCAACATACAAAACCAATTAAACAATGCCATTATTGCTACTCAATGTATTAGAAGTTGAGTGATCAGTTTTCTTAAAATATATAAATTATATTTCATATCACAAAGGGTATTACTAAGGCAATATCATAGCCATGCACATATAAAACCAAATCCTATATATCCCAATTGGGCAGTGCTGCTAGAATAAGAGATTGTTAAAGCAGACAAATATTTCTGACCACTCAAGGATGCATGAAGTAGATCAAAGCCTATACCCCCTATCAGACCTATACTGCCTGGAATTTTTCTATGGTGCTGTATTTTTCTTCTGAAACATCCACAATGCAATAGCGTGGCTATTTGCATTCATCCCAGAAGGGAACATAATAGGCTATGACATTTGCTTTGGGTGCCTTATATTTCTTCTGTAATCCTACCACATAAAGGCATTAAAACATTTTGGAATTTCTTTTTATTTGGGGGGTTAGGGCTAGGATCTTAAACATTGGGAAATAGAACTTCTCCAATTCCCCACTGTCTAATTCTATAAGGGATGCAATAATAAAAATACTTACTTTATTTAATTATCAGGCAGATTAACTACCTGGGTCCTACTGAATAGGAAGTGCATGTAACACTAGCTAAGAAGAGAATGAGGGTGAAGAATAGGATTGAAACTTTTTGAACATTCATTACCATAATCAATTTCTCTGTCACCCAGACTATTACTTTTCACAGTCTTCTCCCTTACTATGTCCTGTTGCTTTACATATAATTTTGAATCTATCATCTTTAGAGATGAAATAACATAAACAAAGTAGAACCCCACAAATATTCTCTATCTGAGCACTCAAATGTTTTCTTCACAGTACTCACCATAATGTGTGATTACATATTTATTCTTATACTTCCTGCCACTTAACTGCAACATTATCTTTACATTTGTTTTCTGCATTACTAGGTAGCCAATTCCTAAATTAGCACACAGGTTAGTTTTCCATGGATACTGATTTAGGATCTCTTACCTAGTCATCTGTTTATTCATTTCTTTAATTCATTGTGTGTGTTCTTACGTGTGTCCCCTCAAAAATTATGAACTCCAAAGTGCTCATTTTAATAGTTGATTTCACATTCTTTTCTAAACAAATAATATGACATGTTTTAAAACTGTCCTGTGAATTAAGAACAATTTTTACCTAAATTTGACTGATAAGGAAACTGAAGCTTTGCAAAATTAAATGAGTATCCCAAGTATGAATGGAGAAATTAAGATTAAAACAGCCTTCTTATTCTTGCCAAGATGGATCAATGGGAATTAGTTAAACTGATATATATTTTTTAAGATGTTTATTACATTCTATTTTTGGTGAAAAAAAATGTAACATACATTTATTTAGCACAACCTTGTGAAATACACAAAGCATAACTGTGTAAGAAGCATTTTTCTGGTCCTAGTCCATTTCTGAGGACTAAATCATGAACTGCTCCACTGAAAGTAAATATCTTGCAATAGATGGACTCCACGTTTAACATTTTTAATTTTCTCCTCTCAGTATAGGCAGCAATTCACCATTTTCTTTCAGTTCCTTAACAATATCCAATCCTCCAACAAGCTCCCCTTTCACATACAGCTGAGGATAGGTTGGCCAGCTTGAGTACACTTTTAATCCCTGCCGGACTTCTTCATCTTCCAAAATATCAAATGTCTCAAATTCAACACTGGTACTATTCAGTATTTCCAGAATTTGTTTGCTAAATCCACATTTTGCTTCCTGTTTGTTTCCTTTCATAAAGAGCATCACAGAAGCTTTATTTGTCAGCACTTTGAGCCTTTCTTCTAATTTGGGAGCTTTAGGGCAAACTGTATCTAGTTCTTGAGATGCTTCTAGCTCCTTGATTATATCAAGTCCTCCTATAAGCTCCCCAGAAACATAAAGCCGAGGATAGGTGGGCCAATTGGAATACATTTTTAGCCCCTGCCGAACTTCTTCATCTGAGAAGATATCAAAACTGCGAAACTGAATATTATGTTTGTGAAGAATTTCCACCATCTGCTTGCTGAAACCACAGCGTGGTTTTTGAGGAGTTCCTTTCATGAACAACATGCAGGGGGCAGCATGAATTAACTTCTTCAGGTGAAGGTTAAGATCTTCTTTAAGATGCTCATTAGCACTGGGTGGGAAGGAGCTGCTAGAAGTATGTCGCTGAACTTTTTTGGTCAACTCTGAGGCATGTGCACCATCTAATCGGTCAATTTTCTGAGAATTCTTGAAAAACAGAAAGGTGGGAACAGAACTAATTTCATATTTTTCAGATATTTCAGGAACAACTTCAGCTTCCAACTTTACAAATGATATTTTCTCTAAACTGATATATTTTAAATAGCTAAAACATAGAGAAAATATGCAAACAACTATCACCAGATATTAGGAAACACCCCAAATAATACGATGATCATTGGGCATGGGAGAGTAAATAGAGAACAAAACTTACTCCCGCTTACAGACTGGGGACAGTTTTCAGTCAGCAGCACTGAGGAAAGAAACAGGTAGAACCCAACAACCTCACTGAGTTCAGAAGGCAGAACTGGAAGTCCGATGAGGCCGAAGACACCAGGATTCCCGGTGACAGGTAATAATGAGGAAAAGGCTTTACGTGGAGCACTTGCAGTTCCTAGGGAGTCTTTCTCAAATTGTCACCTGAATATTGCTTGGTACATATATATGAAGAAAGTACACGCCCTTGGAGTGAGCCATGTGAAATAAACAGAAGGAACAATCTCCTGGATACATACAGGACTGAAAGACATGATGTTCTTACCAGAACAGAAAAAGGCTTCACAATTCACCACACACAGTATTGGGAAGAGTAATTAAAAAACGTTGCCCTTGTATTGGCAAAAATATAGTCCTAAGTGAAAACCTGCTCTGACCCTGAATAACAAAGCTTAAATTGTAACTTAGAAAGAATCAAGTGTTTCCAAGTGGCTTAAATGAACCCTAGGGAAAAAAAGCTCAAGTCACACACACACACACACACACACACACACACACACACACACTGATGCTAAATTTCGTATTATTGTTGCCATTTGGCTTCGGTCCTTGCTTTACTAGAAATGGAAATGAAAACTAAAGCGTGAATTTATAGAAATAAATTAATTAGAAAGTTAGAGGGAAGATAGGAAGAGACTCTTGCTCAGGCAGCTGGAAGGGGCACACTCTGATACAGGGGTTCGGGCTGGCCCATCTGCAAAGGCGCAGGCCAGCTTTCAAGGATTAGCTGCTAGGCTGGGGTCTGGTTGATCACTGCCTCTATCCTGGAGTCATCGTTCTGGAATCTCTACGGCTGAGGGATAGTTTCCTTCCCAGGAAATGATTGTCTTTGTCTATGGTGGTCTCGCCCCTGTGGGGCTCAACATTTCCTGAAGTCTAGGTGACCAGAGGTTTAGGACAGTGGATCTGGGCTTTAGGGTGCAGCTGAACATCCCTACAGCCTCTCATTGTGGCAGCTTCCAGATCCTGGTAAAGCACTCCCTCAATGTCCAACACACTGCTATGCAGTGCTGAGAAGAGATTTGACTCAAGATCAACAGTAACAAAGGATACAGAATTAAAGTCAAGCTTTGTTCTGCTTTTAATTACCAACATTGGGCATACCTTGGCCCCAGCGAAGCGCTATGGTTCATAGAAAAAATGGCTTCTAAGTCTGTGACTGTCTCAGAAGAAAAAATATCATGCTTGTACTGGGTAGTAGCTAAGAGTCCAGGATTTTGCCTGTTGTCCATTCCTATGATGGTCCCTGACAATCATAATTGCATCGTTATTTGCCACCTAGTCAAAAATTATCTACATAATAAGGAGAAAAATATTTAAAATCCACCACATAAATACATACAAGTATCATGTGCCAACTAAAGAAAAAAGTATATTAAAAAAAAAAACAGAAATGACTGGTTTGTTTTAGGAGTTTCATTGTTTAGTGAGGATGAGTTACAAGGTCGTTCTTGAAGTTCATATGGAAATTGAGAAAACTCAGAAAAAACAAAAGAAGTTTGCTGAAATAAAGCAGTTAGAATACTTATGCCACTTGATTTCAAGGCCCACTATAAAGATACAGAGTGGTATTGGTACAAGGGTGAACACAGCTCCACAGCACAGAATAGAATTCCCACACAGGGTGAAATGATTTCCTCCAAGTGCTCTCAGGTGATATGATGAAGAAAATTATTCTCCTCAGCAAATTGTGCCATTACAACCATCTATCTATGTGTAAAAGTGAACCACATGCCCATAGGAAAATGAATTCAAAATGGTTCACAGATTTAAATACAAAAGCTAAAAATTTAAAACTTTTAAGAGAATGTCTTTGTGACCTTAATGTAGGGAAGATTATTTCTACACCAAAAGCAGGCCATGAAAGAAATCCATAAACACAAAAAAATGGGCTTCATTAAATTTAATTTTTGCTCTTCTGAGAATACTGCTAGAAAATTAAAAAAGAAATGCCGCACACAGAAGGAAAATTTCTTCAAATGCAAGTCCATGAAAAAATGCTCGATATCTTTAGTTTTTATGGAAATGCAAATGAAAGCCATAATGAGATACTTTTACACAATTATTTCAATGGCTAAAGTTAAAAACGCTGGCGTTCCAAGTGTATGTGAAGACATAGAGCAACCGGAACTCAAGCAGTACTTTGCCAGGGGAAATGCAAAATAGTATCGTCACTTTGGAAAGCAATTCATCAGTTTGTTCAAAAGTTAAACCTATGCTTATTATTTCACTCAAGCATTCCACTCTGAGATATTTACTCAAGAAAAATAAAAGATATGTCTACTAAAATACTTGTATACAAATATTCGTGGTAGCTTTAGCTACAATAACTCAAAATGTGAAACCACCCCACTGTCTACTAAGAGGGGAATAGCCACCAAGTTGAATGAACCGTTGATACCTATGACATGGGTGCATATCAAAATAATTATATATAGAGAGAGAAATCAGACAAAAATAGTACACAATACATGGTTTCATTAAAATGGATTTCTAGAAAGTGAAAGTTAATCTATAGTGTCACAAAGCAAATCAACATCTGTCTTCTATTTTGATTTACACAAGGTTGGGAATGAAGGAGGGAACACAAAGGAATTATAGTACCCTTTTTGAAGATGATGAATAAGTCTGTGTCTGTTATCTTTACACTGATGATGGCGTGGTGGGAATATACCCATTTCAGAACTTATCACATTGTGTGTCTCAGATTATGCACACGTTTTAAACACAAGTATCTGATTCTAAAGTACCACTAAGTACCATGATATATATTCTATTAAAGGCAGTAACTGTTCTTTTACCCCTTTGGACCCTTTCTAGTACTGTATTTTATGAATAATAAATATGTAGTAATTCATCTTTAAGTTAAACCAAGACAACTGTAATCTTTCATATCATAGACAAAAAGAATGATAAGATAATGAAATATTTCACATTCAAAAATTAAGGTTGGATACTGCTGCTATTTTGGCTCAAAATATTGTATTACAGAAGTTATGAGACCAAGAACGTGCAGTTCATTCTTCTCTGCAAGTGGCAGAAGGGCCCTCTAGGGAAACCAGGCAAACCCATAAATCCGAACAATTCTTTGAAGAAGACTCTTCACAGTCACAAGGCAAATGGTAATAGAAGCACAAATGGTATAAACAACCAACTCGCACAAACTATTGGAAGAATATCGCAGAGTACATTTTACTAATAATCTGTGATCTTATTTATAGTATGCGGTCGAAAGCATCTTTCTTCCCTAAGATAAAAATGTCAAGCAGATTTGTCAGTTATCTAACAAATCTCCACAGTGTAAACACCCTACAATAAGTCATTTGGGGAGGAGGATGTAACTTCATTGTACGAATTGGCCCGAAGTCTAAATACATAACTGCTACAATACTTAAAGACTCCATTGGACCCCCAAAGTTTATACTGAACCGATTCTCACATTGTATAAGCTACTTGAGGGAAAAAATGCAGCCCTCATAATACTGCCTTGTGCCTTTTGTTGTTTACAAATTAGAAACTACATGCTGAGCCGACACTGCTTTAGTTACTCAGTTCTGAGAGCAACAATAAGCCATCAGCTCAGTCATCTTTATCACGGAAATGACTCAATACCATAGCACAAAGGACATTTTTTTTATGGAAAAGTTAAATATATGTAACAATGGGAGAATAATTTAAAGGTATCATCTGTCCTCATAAGTGAAATTAGTCATATAATTCACATGAGAAACTCTATCACATTTAATTTTATGTTGTATTCTTCTTAGTAATGATTGATGTGATCCTAAAATTAGAACCAAGTAAAATTACAGTTACATGATAGATCTATTATAAATCATGTTATTCATCTATAGATACACTACAACCTATTTTTGCTATATTGAATTTTTGTATGGAATTTTACTTTATTTAAATAAAGAAGCGATTATAACATTGAGGAGAAATAGAAATTTGGAGGAGTAGAGACATTTTACCAACTTGCTACTGTGTAAGACTGAACCAAATCAAAAGTTGTATGGTTAAATACAATTACAGTCAGTGACCAGGCGAAACCCCTAATATAGGTTTTTAGCATAATTAGTGAAGTAGAGCAGCCCAACACAAGTGCTTAGTGGCTTGGCAGGAAGTACCCTTTGCAGGACTGTGGGGGAAGAGTAAGATTCCAGCAATCTCTGTGACCAGACAGGTGGTCTGAACAAGCAGGACACCTGGGAATAGCATTACCACTTGGTTCTGCAGAAGAAAATTTTAGCACTTCGCAGCATAATTCACAAAGTGCCATCACAGGGAGTCATTTTAAAAATGGCCCCACTGTTTGAGCTTGCTTCTTTGGAAATCTGAAGCCTTTGGCATTTCTTATATCTCCAAGTCCCAAGAGCCACTTCGATAGTTTGGTTGGTGTCCACCCAAGAGGCATTTTGGGCCCAGGAGTGACCGAGACAAATCCACTGGGAGACACAGGAAGTGAGACGTGTGTCTGTGAAGCAGGGGAGAAGAAGGCACTTCCATTTAAAACTGGCAGTTCGGCCTCTGTGAGGTGGAGCTAGACCATGTGTGTGTCTCCTTATCTGGGGCACGGTCCGCAAATGATGAGCTTATGATGGGCAGAGCTTGGTTCGTGGAATTCCCCACCCCATAGTGGATCTCTTTGGCTGGGTGGCTTCCTCTGTGTGGAGAGGCACTTAGAGGCTACACTGTGTCTGCCTGGTAATCTGCGGTGCATCCCAGTGCTCTGATGAAAAGTCAGGTATCCACAGGCTAGGCAGGAAGTGGGCTGTGGGGCCCTTCCTACCATCACCGTGATCTCGCTGGCAAGGAAGGCAGTTGTGCTCATAGGCCAAGAAGTGAACATAGCTCCACTGGGGACACTGCCTCAGCCCAAGCCTGTGGCCAAGGAGGGGCTGGCTTAACCTTCATATTGCCCTGGTTGGTTTTACCTGTGTGGGTGGAGTTGAGAAGGGGTACAAAAGACCTGTGACCCAAGATCCCCCACATCTGATGGGTTCTGAGCTGTAGGTCCCCCAAGCTGCTCTCCAGTTCATATACCTCTGCAAGGAGCAATCTATGACATCTTTAATCTTTGATCTTGTTTTGGTTTTATCTTGTGTTAGTGCTTACATTACCTCACCTTTTTATTTTCATTTCTAATTTTATGTGTTTTTAAGTTCTCTGAATTTCTTCTTAATCTTCATTCACGCATTTTCACTCCCCTTCTTTCATTCTCTTTTCATTTCCTCTTCTTTCTTTACCTTCTTTATTTTTAAAATTTATTATTAATTTTACTTACATCAATGCTTAATTTTTTCATATAGTCTATTGGATTACTGCCCCTTTCTCCTATCCAGTTAGTGATATTATAAATCTGATTGTTTTTAGTAGGCTTTTATTGTACGAATATATCTAGTTTGCTTTTAAAGTACTCTTCTTGCTACTGGTGTTTGGCTTCTCCTCTCAAAGGAGTGCTGGGGATTGAATCCAATACTGTGAACATGTTGGATAGGTACTTTGTGACTGAGCTGTACTCCCAGGATTATAGAGAGAAATTGCACTGTACAACTTTCAAGACCTATTTCTGCTCAAACTTTAGCAAACACCTCAATTTAAAGAATAGAAAAGAAAAAAGCCCTCAGCTGATGTCCTGGGCCCAAGTAGAAACAGAAATATGGTCTGGAGATCCACTACTGGACATTCATGCCCCTGGCATACTCAGAGAAAAACAGCACAACTATTGTGGCTCTCAGGGACTTGAGCATAGATCTCTCCCAAACCTGTTCAGACTATACAATTATGATGAGTCTAGAGGAATGATCAAAGAGAGGATGCCTCATATACTCCTCTCTCTGCATCACACCTGCTTGAACTAAAAGAGGGACCACATCCGTGCAAATCACACAGAGATAAAAGGTCCCTGAGGTTCTAACATGATGTGCATAGAGTCAAAAATCACCAAGCATAGGTTAGAAAACCAAGGGAAAGTACAACATGAAGTCTAGTTGGAATTAAACTCAGCAAAACACAACAAATCAATATCCCAGGGCAAACCGTCAAAAGAGGGCTGCTCACTAGGAAGACCCATCCCAACAAATATACAAATCTCAACATAGAAACACAAGAAATATGGGGGGGAAAGGAAGACAATACGATTTCTCCAAAGTTTTAACTCCCTGATAAATTAATCCAATGATATTGAACTGGATGAAACGTCAGAGAAAGAATTTTAAAGATAGTTAAAATAATAAATGATTAAAATAAGTTACAAATAAACAGCTGAATGAATCAAGAAAATCCATGCAGAACATGAAAGAGCATTTCCATAAAGAGATAGAGATTTTGAAATAAAGACCAGAAATCTTACAAATGCAAACCTCAATAAACTAAATTTAAAATGTTTAAAGCCTCATCAACAGAATAGGTAAAGCGGGAGAAAGAAATCAACATGAGCATAAGGTGGATGAATTGTCATATTCAAATAGTAAAAAAGAAAAAAATAAGTTACAGAGAGAAAATCAAAATCTCTATGCATAAGGAAAAGACTAAACAATTTTTTTGGCATATACGAAGAACAGCCCAAAGGCATAGAAAAGCTATTTGGTGAGATCATAGCATAAGATAGCCTGTATCTTGAAAATGATAGGGCATCTTGGTAGTGGAAGCATTTAGAACCCCAAGTAGATGTGACCGGGAAAGAATCTCTCCAAAACATACAGTAAAACTGACAAAAAGCACAGAACAAAGAGAGAATATTGAAATCTGCAAGAGAGAAAATCTGGGTCACACACAAAGGCAAATACATCACAATAACAGCAGATTTCTCTCCTCAGAAGCTCTAAAGGAAGCTGTGGAATGCTGTTAACTCTTCCAAACCTTGAAAGAAAATAACTGGCAACTTGTGTTGGAATATCCAGCAAAAAATCTTTTGGAACCAAAAGAGAAATAAAGACCTTCGAAGATAAGTGCAAACTGCAAGAATCCAGGACTCCAAAGTTGCAGAAGTTACTTAAAGGAATCCTACACACAGAAGGAAAAGAATAGACAAGCAAATGAGAAATGAGAAAGAACCAAACATTAGAAAAACAACAACATGACAGTTATCAGTACATGTCTTTGATAATAGCCCTAAATATAAATGGTCTTAATTCTCCAGTAAAAAAGATACCAACTTAAGTGATGGATTACATTAAAAAAGAACACCCAGAAAGGAACACATTTCGTTGGCAAAGATATACACAGATGGAAAGCGAAAGGAGGAAAATCAATTCCATGACAACTGGATCTGAAAGCAGGCAATGAAACACAGACTTCACACAAAGAAGGTCAAAGAAGGTCTCCATATATTAATAGAAAAAACACTCTGTGAACACAGGATTATAATTTTAAATATACCAAATTTTGGTGCACCCAATTTCATAAAACAAATATTGCTTGACATAAGGGCACAGACTGTGGTAGTGATCACATGAGTCTACTGAAGGAAACCAGAACAGGTCACCTGGAGATGTACCTCTTTGAGAATACAAAAACTGCTTTTGAACTAAAGCAGTTAAGAAGCACAAAAGGAAGGAAATGCTCTTATTGTTCTCCACTTTTCTGCCTAAAGGCAGGCTACAAATTCCTTACTAAAGACAACTCTTCTCAGTCCATAAAGGGCACCACAGGAATCTGCAAACTAATTTTACGCCATTGAATTCTTTCTATTTATTTCATATTTCCACAGTTTTCCCCTTGGAGCCCAAAGCCCCTTTTCTTCGTACTGTCATTTCTCTAAAAGTGTATTGTTCCCTACTGGAAATGTTAGATAAGCCAAAGTTCTAAGCTATTGCCTTGAGTTACCTTTCACTGAGGTTTTTCCCATTTGATATTCCATTCATGTGTTAATTAATCTTGATTTTTCTTTTTTTAATCTGTTTTTCTTAAGGAGCCCATTCCAACTACAAACTTATGAGATTCAAGAAGTTACTTTTCCTCCTCAACACCATCACATATTAAAATTTCATTGAGCAAGATGCATACACATATTCTAGAAACACGCAAAAAGTTGAGCATATGAGCGCATGTAGTATTTGTGAAATTTAAGTTTGATGTCTATTATCAATGGATTTGTTTTTGTGATATTGTACTATATTTATGCTCAGTATTACCACTGGGTTAAATTTTTATAGGATCTCAGAATTCTTACAACGCAACTATTTCAAAAGAAAATGTTTTTAAAATGTGATTCCATGATTTGATAAAATTCTGTGTTTTGTTTGACATCACACAGAAAACAGAATAAGCTTTTAAAGAAGCACAGGAAGCTCAATTTGTATTTTATGGCCTCAGGATTATGGTTAAGAAACCACGATTGAAAGTCCAAAGGAGAAAGATTTCAGTTTAATATGAATAAGAATCTCTGAGTATGTAATTTGGAAATGTAAAATCAGAAGCTACGCTACAATTTGTGGTGGCTACCGTAAAGGAGATTGAAATACTAAGTGAGCATATGAAATCACAGATATGCTCTTGTTTAATTTTTAAAGTTTAGAAGAGCAAGCAGATGTCTAGGAAAACATCCACAAAAGTTAGTATGTATTCCAAATGTCATTAAAATAATTATTCTCAGTTTTTCAGTAGAAATACTGGCAACAATACCTCATGTTTAATGCATAATAAAATTGTGTATATTTAAAGTATATAAAACAGTGTTACAAGATACAGATAGTGAGAGTTACTATGGTGAAGCTAATTAACATGTTGATCATCTGACACACTTACTCGTATCTTCATTTTTTGGTGCCAAAGCAATACAAATCTAAGTCATTTGTCATGAATCCCATATGCATTACTATTTTGCTACCTATAGTCCCCATAATATACATTTGATCTCTGCACATGTTCATCCTACAAGTCTTCTGCTTTCTATCCTCTGCCCTACATTTTCCCACTTTCTCCCACTTGCTAATAACCATTGCTTTTTTTCTCTGACTGTATTTTTGCATTTTTTAAATCCGCAAATGATGTCATGCAATGTTTTCTTTCTGTGTCTGGCTTATTTTACTTAAACTAGTGTCCTCCAGTTTCATTTATGTTGTGGCAAATGTCAAGATCTCATTTCCTTTTTTTTTTTTTAACGGCTAAATTATACATTCCCAGGCTTGCACTCATTGATCGATCGATTGATTGATTGATTTGATGAGCTGGGGACTGAACTCTGGGCCTTCCACTGGGCTGTAACTCCAGACCTACCTCTCTCTCTCTCTTTTCCTCCCTTCCTCCCTTCTTCCCTCCCTCCCTCTTTCTTTATTGTGGTAGTGAGATTGAACCCAGAGGCCTTTGCATTGAGCTAGCAACCTTACCCTTTTTAATCTCTCTCTCTCTCTTTTTTTTTTTTTTAGTTCTTACTAAATTGCGCAGGCATGGGCTGGGGATTTAGCTCAATTTTTAGAGTGCTTGCCCAGCAAGCACAAGACCCTGAGCTCGATCCCTTGCATAAACAGATAGATAGATAGATAGATAGATAGATAGATAGATAGATAGATAGATAGATGGATGGATAGCACAGGCTTAGATTGAACTCGTAGTCCTCTTTCCTCAGCCTCCAAGAGAACTGGGATTACAGGTTTGTACCACCATACCTGGGTTTATCACAGTGTTTTTTTTTTATTTTAATCCATTCATCTGTCAAAGAATACTTAGGTTGTTTCTCTGTCTTGGCTGTTGCAAATAATTCTACAATGAATATGGGAGTGCAGATGGCTCTTTCATATCTTGATTTCATTTCCATTGTGTATGTACCCAGGAATGAAATTGCTGGATGATGCGGTAGATCTATTGTTTTTAATTTTGTGAGGAACCTCCATACTATTTTCCATAATGTCTGTACTAATTTACATTCACACCAACTGCGTGTGAGCATTCCTTTTTCCACATATCCTGCTCAGCATTTAGTATCTTTGGTCTTGATATAGTAAGCATTTGCACTCTTCTACAATGTCAGTGGGAATGTAGATTGGTGCCTTTATGGAAAATAGGGTGGAGGTTTCTGATGAAATGAAAAATAGAACTATCATATGACTCTGCAATTCTGCTTCTGTGCATAAGCTCGAAGGATATATGTTATCATTTTATCATTGTTTCAAATTCTCCTTTATTGCTTATAAATGGTCTTCGTGAAAGGCTTTTCATCAAGAGGAAGTGAGCAGAGAACCTGGATTACTTTGTTTCTTTTCTGGAGATCTGATTAAATCTCAACTATAAGAAGAATAAATACTGTTGGAAGTTGTGGAGTCACCTATAGCTGCCAGCTGTATATCATATCATTCTTCAGATGGAGAAAAACTCAGTTAATTTCCTCCATGTGCTACTGGGCGAGGTCCTGGGTGGAAAATACACAAAGAAATGAAATGACACTATCCATGTAATCAGTGTGCTCAAAGATGTAGCATTTACGGTGGATAAGCACATGACTCCCAATACCCTTAACTCTCCTAGATATTGCAGAAATAACAGCAACAACTCATTTGAAATAGGAGAAAAGACAAATAAAATGATATCGTTATTCCAGGTATACTATAATTTTCAAGATAGAGAAGTAAAATGCAATATCACCCAGAGTTGCTGTTCTTTTACAACGCTATTACAATACAATAGGAGACACCTGGAGAGAGCTCCGGGTTGTTTGGGGTTGAAATTCATTTTTCTCAATTATCACTCAAAGACTATTCCTGGGAAATATGCACTTAGAAAATTGAAACGATGAGACTTCAAAGAAAATTCAAAATGATCTAACTGTTCTTTGACAGAAAGCATATTATTTTATCATTCATTCATTTATATTTGAAAATCTGAACTTAATGTCAAGAGAATTTTTTTAAATGATATGAGTTAAACTGGGAAGCAATGGATGGGAATGGCAAAACTCAGGGGCAGTAAAATCAAGTTTTATTTCTGGAATTTTCTGAGAAAATCCCCTCTATGATAAGCAGTTGTAGATTCGATGAAGATACAACCATACATTGAAATATGATGATCTTAATTAAATTTAGAATATTTGTACAAAGAACATTTCTATTAACAGTGTAGCTATGTAGGCTTGAGGAGATTTTTAATAATTGTATTTTTCTTCACATTGCAACTTCAAGTTTTCTTCTTTGAAACTGGTTTATTTTGTTTTTTTCAAGTAAGTGTAGAGGATTATATTTGTACTAGGAAATTAGTATGGAATATAAAGTACTGTGCATGCTTATAGACACATAGTGATATCAATTACAACTTTTCCCACACCTGTCAGAGAAAAACTTCTATTGTAAATCTTTAACTCAATATCTTACCAAGGCCAGATAAGAGAATACTTTTTTGATTCCCTCAAAACTGTTGAAACTTTCATCATTAAATATAGAATAGATAAAAGTAATGGGAAAAAATTGCCAGCTATTCATCTGACAGAGGAATAATACCCAAGAAATATAGTAAATAAAAACATTAGCAGCAAAAGAATAAGCAATATCATCAATAAATGGACTAAGGATCTGAACAGATGCTTTGGAAAAGAAGTATAACCAGCTGATAAATACATGGAAAATCTTTAACATCTTTAGCTATCAGGGAAATACAAAACAGAACAGCATTGTGATTGCATCTCAACCCACTCAGATTGGCTATTAAATAAGAAAGAAACAAAAATGCTGCCAGGATGTGGAGAAAAGGGAACCCTTGAATATTCTTTGTGAGGTTATAAATTAGCAAAGCAGCCATAAAAATCAGTATTATTTTTTCTGAAAAATACTAAAAATAGAAGTAATGTATGATCCAGCTATATTACTCCTTGGTATATATCCAAAAGAAATGAAGTCAGCATGCAAAAAAGACACTGGTACCCACATCCCTAGGCTTCACAATGCCAAGGCACAGAATCAGTCCAGGGACCTATCATCAGATAATAGATAAAAAAATATACAGTATATATGCACAGTGGAATATTATTCAGCCACAACAATGAATTCAATACTGTCATTTGCAGGAAAATTGATGTAACTGGAACTCATGTTACCTGAAAAAAGGCAAACTCAGAAAGTTAAATATTTCATGCTTTATCTCATTTGTGGAAATGTCATAAAGTATATAATGTGGAAATAGAAGGACTAATAGGGAGGAGAAATGGATGGTGATTTTTTTTTTTTTTTGTAGTGCCGGGGATTGAACTCAGGGCCTTGTGCTTGCAAGGCGAGCACTCTAACCACTGAGCTAAATCCCAAGCCTTGGATGGTGATATTGATAAAAGAAAGTATTAGGGAGAGTGATTGGAGCAATGCACAATACATGTTGGTATAGAAGTGTTACAGAGAAATTCATTAATCTGTACAATTAGATTTTCAAATTATAATTTTAAAAAGATGATGTCTTAAGAGCTCAGTAGTTACTGCCGAAGGCTAAGGTGGATAAAAATGTGGTGGAAATGGGGACAGATTGGTCAGTGGATAAAATTAGTTATGTAGGAAGGATAAGTTCTGGTGTTCTGTCGCACAGTAGGTGACTATAGTTAACACTAATGTATCTTTCAAAATTGCTACAAGAATAGATTTTTAATGTTCTCACCACAAAGAAGTGATAAATGTGTGAGGGAGGTAGATGTGTTAAATACCCTCATTTGATCATTGTAATGTATACATGTATCCAAACATCATATTTTCCCTACAATTACATACATCTGTTATGTTTCCATTGAGAGCAAAATAAAACTAAAAGAATAGATTTGTAAAGTGCACTTGTAATTACTAAAGGGAGAGAATTTTTAGGTCTAAATATTTACATAAAATTTGAAAATGGAGCACATACAAAGCGTAAAACCTTCAGAAAAGATATTTTATGTAATATAAAATGTCTTAATAAAATTAAGTATGTCAAATTAGTTCAATATGCCTCAGGCCTTTTAGCCTCTTTGACTTCCATTTTCTCTAAAATATGAAATATGTATGAAAAAGAGTATATATAATGTTCATATATGCTTTAAAGAACAAGAATAAAATAAACAACTGTGCATTCACCTCAGCTAAAAATAATAGAACATTAATAATACACATATTTTAATGTATGCCACACTCACTGCTTTTTTTTTTTTTTTGGCTCAGAAGTTTCTAGAATGTAGATTTTTTAAATCAGTACTGGGGATTGAACTCCAGGCCTCATGATTGCTAGGCAAGCACCTTTCCACTGAGCTATATCCCAGATCTTGTTTAAATTTTATTTTTAGAAAATATCTCACTAAATTGCCTAGGCTGACCTTGAAATTGGGTTCCTACAGTCTCAGCTTCCTGAGTAGCTGGGATTCCAAGTGCGCACCACCACACCCTCACCATGCCTGGTGAAATTTTTCTTAATTTAAATATAAATTTTTTGTTTAAATTTTATTCTGAATTTATTGAAAGAATGTTGCCCATATGATTTATATTTCTTGGTATGTATTGCTTCATATGTACTGAATTTCTGAAAATGAAATATATATATATATACACACACATACACAGATGTGTGTATATATGTGCAAATGTATATATTTATACATATATTTTATATATACACATGTTTATATAGGATATATATATATACACATTTGTACACAGGATATATAATATACACATGCATACAGGATATATTACATGTGCTCTACACATGTAATTCAATTTTATCAAACTGATTATAGTCATAGCTTTTTTTTCTTATTTCTCTGTGATCACTTTGAATTCTGACAGAAGTATGTATATCTTTTACCCAGACTGTAGATGTGTCATTTTTCAGATTTGTTTTGCATCTAGCAAAGTCTTTTTCTATTTTAAAACTCTGTAATTCAATTCATCTTTTTTCATAAATATTTTATGACTATAATTGCACTATTTGGATTTTGGTGAAATTATAAACTCTAATTTATCGCAAAATGTATAATTTATTCCTTTCAATGTTTTTATTTTAAATTCTATTTTGCCTAATATGTTTGATACCATTTTTGATCTTTTTTTTTAATTTACCAAGAAAATATATTGGTATATTGTAGATATGCATGGTGATCACATTCATCATAGTTAAAAATGTACCTGTACATGATATATCTTGTTCCCCCACCCAACCCTCCTACTCCCCTTCCCCTCCTTATTTACAATAGCTTTATTTACATTTTTACATTTTTTCCTCTTTTACTTTTTTTTTCTTTTTCCCTGCCTTCCTCTACCCCTCCTCTTTCTCTAGTTCTCTTCCCATCTGAATATTATCTTTCTTTTTCACAATATCTATTATAACTTTTTGTCCTTATTTACACTTATGGTTTCTCATAACAGAGAAACAATTTGATGTGTACTCATGAGTGTCTGATTTATTTCACTTAAAAGTATGTTCTCAACGTGCATCTATTTAACTATAAATGTTTCAAGTTTATCCTTTTTATGGCAAAGTAGTACTCCATTGTATACAAAAACAAAAACAAAAACACATCTTTAGCCATTCTTTAGTTGCTGGGCGTTTGGGTTGTTTCCAAGACTTAGCTATTATGAATTGTGTTATGCACAAAACTCAGACTACATGAGAAACAATACAAAGAATCAGTGGTTGGGATCACATCCTATTAAAAGGATTTTGCACAGCAAAAGAAATCACCAACAGAGTGGGGCAACAACGCACAGAGTGGGAAAAAACTTTTGCCAGCTGTTCCTCATACAAAGGTCTAACATCTAGAATACATAAAGAACCCAAAAAATCAGACCTCCAAAATTTAAAGACCCAATCCAAAAATGGGCATCTGAAATGAATAGACAGTTCTTAGATGAAGAAGTACAAATGGAAAACAAATACATGAAAAAGTATTCGACATCACTCGTCATTTGAGAGATGCAAATTAAAACAACGCTAAGATTCCATCTCACTCCAGAAAGAACAGCTATTATCAAGAGATCAACCAGTAACAAGTGCTGGCAGGACTGTGGTGCGGGGCGGGGGGATGAACCGTCCTCCACTGTTGGTGGGAATGCAGACTGGTCCAACCACTGTGGAAATCAGTGTGGAGACTCCTCAAAAAACTACAACTAGAGGTTCCATTTGACCCAGCTATTCCTCTGCTGGGGATCTTCCCAGAAGAATTAAAAACATCATCACACAGTGATATATGCACAACCATGTTTATACTGTTTTTGATTCTTTAGCCCCTCATAAGTCTTTTCCATTCTTTATTTTTAATTTATTTTTGTTATTATACTTTAGAAGTATTCCTTACGAACAGCATACGGATTATTTATTATGTTTTATATGGTTTTTATCCATTTTCAAACCTTTGACTTTTAACAGGAGGATTTTATGCAGATGCATTTATTACAATTTCTGGAATGTTTGGTTTCAACCCTACTATTTTAATTGACAGACCTTCAAAATATTTCTCATTTTTAAGTTGTTGCTTCTCTTGTATTTATAGATTCTTGTTGAATTAATAGAATCTTCTTGGTTTCGTATTTTTCTACTGGTCTATAATTTATGGATTTTATATTGACAAACTACCATTTAATAATGCTATCATAAAACCATAACTCATGTACTATTAATATCTAGAATTAATTTCTGAATCTTTTTCCAAGGATAAGACATTTATCATGAAATCATTTCCCCTGTTATATTTTCTTGGTAAGAAATCTATAAATATGGATTAGCTCACTGTAAAACTGTTGGGATGTATATTTTTACATAATTAAATATTAATTAAGTTTAAATTAAAGCAGAAGTAGTCATTCAAAGATAAAACACAAAGTTACTCTGAATTGACTATTAATAACTATTATTTTAGAGTTTATTTCCCAATACTTATATGCCTATGCTCAATTATTATTTAGAAGTGTGTGTATGTGTGTCTGTGTGTGTCTACATACATATCTCTAACTTCATTAGTGTCTTTGGTATATAACTTCCAGTGTTGTTAAGACTTACATAGTCAGAGTTCTGACATATATCACCAGGGAACTTTTATAAGGGTATTTAATATTCATGTACTTTCTGAAGACATTGCCCAGTGACTTCTTCTGAGTGGCTAAATTCATGCATATATTGAATATAAATATGAGATTTGTCACATCTCCAGTCAAGAGGAACGAAGATATATTTAAGACATAAAGCTGATATACCAAAATATATTAAATATTTTCAACATCAAGGCTATAAATATGCATTTCTATTTTATCACTTCCCACAATAGTTATGCTAAACAACTATTAAGAAATTTTAAATAGATTTAGAATAAGGTGAAGAAATGGCCAGAAGTATAGTTTGTTTGACCAGCTGGAATTTATCTATAGCTGACATCTATAGAATGCTATAAATGGGATCAGCATCTTTCCTGTATTCTAAAGCAAGCTCATTACACCTTTTTGTTTTTAACTATAAATTACATTTTCTTTAGTCATATATCAGAGATTATTTCAGTGGCTTATGTAGGTATTTTGTAATATGCTTCATTTTTTTCTTATTCCAAAAATCAATTTGATTTAAATTATGCTGGAAACCAATTTATGTACCGAATGTGTTAATGTATTCAAAAATGAAAATTTTAAAATTACTATTTTTGAATAACCCACTCTAGAGGCTGTCAAAGACACTTCTCTTTCTCTCATTTCCAAGCCCTACTCTCTATTTATATTTATACAAAAAAAAATTTAGTCCCTTCATTATTTCTGGAATATTATGATCTTTTTAAAGATTTTATTTATATCATAAATTAGCATTTTCAAAACACTTTGATCATTTATGTACATTAAGTGCACATTTAAATGCACACATTTAAAATACTGTGCATATCTGTATTCATAAATATCTATGAAAATATGTAATATGTATGAATGGTTATGAATGCATGTGCAAGTGCCATTATGCATACATACAAACACAACAATATAATAAAAATCCCCAGTGTGTCCGTAACTCTTAGAACAACTGTGATTTATAATTTTAACTCTACTTCCATATAGTTTTTTTTGTTTTTTTGTTTTTTTGTTTTTGTGGTGCTGGGGATTGAACTCAGGCCCTTGTGCTTGCAAGGCAAGCACTCTAATCACTGAGCTAAATCCCCAGTCCCTACTTCCATATAGTTTTAATCCAAATATCTTTTTATATACTTATCATTTGTATTTCTTCTATAAATGACCTTCATATATCCCTTACTCACTTTTATACTGCCTTCTTTGGATTTTTCTTTTCAGCACATAGATTCACATTTTTCTGTCATGTTTCTTTAAATATGACCTCCCATTCTATTGTGTCTCTTTAACACTTAATTTCAATATAATTTTATAGTTATTAAAGAGTTGTAAGCATAGTGCAAAGAGTTCTACACATGTGTTTTACCCAGCTTTCACTAATGTTAACATCATAACAAAGCATAGTGCAGGTATTATAACTAGGAAAATATCCACACATGGCAGAGCACACCTAGAATCTCTGCACTCTGGGAGGCTGAGGCAAGAGAATCACAATTTGTGGGTCAAGCCCAGGCAACTCAGTGAGTGACTCAGCAATGGGCTGGGGTTGAAACATTTTGACAAAGTGATGGATTAAATCCCTAGTACCACAAAACCAAACCAAACCCTAAGAAACTAACCTTGATATAATCCAATTTCCTGAATTCAGATTTCACCAGTATTTCAATTAATGTCTTTTGCTCAGATTGAGGATCCAATTCAGAATTCCACATTTGATGTAGATTTTATGTTTCCTGAAACTCTTAAAATCTGTGACAGTTCCTCTTTCTTTTTTTTGTGTTTCATAACTGTGAAAATAACTGGTCAAGAATTTATAGAATGTCCCTCAATTTGTTTATACCTGATACATTACCTTGATTAAATTAAGGTTACAGATTTGGAGGATAAATAAAACTTAGGTGATTTGTCCTTTCTGTGGCATCACAGAAGAACTTCCATAATATCAGGAAGTCTTGACTGATGATTCAAACCATGATCATTTGTTTAATTGGGTGTCTACCTCATTTATCTCACCATAGAGTTACTATTTTTTGTTTCCTAAGAATTATTTCATTAGATCCAGACTATAGTAAAGGGCATCAAAATTTAATTGCACCTCTATAGTTGTGTCATAAATGTGTGGATAATATGTTAGAACTACCAAAGTAATTCATACTGGGAGGAGATATCTTTAGTCTATAGAAAAAGTCTTTTTTGCTTAAACTTTCGCCACTAATATACTTTTTGTTGTGGATCTTGCAGGCCACAGTTCTTACTGGGATGATCTAGTGGCGTTTCCTATTTCCCTCATTCTTTCTGCATTTATTAATTGGAATTCTTTTATAAGGAAGAGTTGTCCTTTTATACCAGTCATTTATAGTTCTTATTGAACACGTCAATCTGGTTTCAAGAATATAAATTATGTTCATTGGGTTTTAATCAAAAACTATTATTTTTTATTCCTCCAATCATCCCAACTTGGGCCATTTGTATTTCTTCCAAATGGGCACTCATGTCCTCTTCACACTAGCTCATAACTATTCTCCTTCTTTTCTTTTCCCAGGTTTCCTTTGCATCACCCAGATCTCGAGTTAACCATCATTAATTTAGCTCTGGCTCCTTTTATTGTCGAATGGTATTTAAAGACCAGAAATTGCAATTAATGTGTGTTAGGGCTGAAGTGTTCTTGCTTCTAGGCCCTCTAGGAAGATGGACCTATGACTTAAATGCTTGCAAACTAATCTAAGTATATACAAATAGCTATTTTATTAACATATATAGCTAAATGCCTAGTAAAATACACATGAGTTAATAACGGCACTTACAATTCTAATCTACCAACACAGGGGTTGTTGCAGCATTCAGTATTGCTTAATTGTAACTTCGTTTTTTGACAGTGAGTAACTTGGCTCTCATGACTACCATGCATTTAATTATTTTCAAAAAGTTTCATACACGTACAGTGATTCTTCATTTGCTGACAAGTACTCCTATGAAAAACAAATATAATTAAAGCACAAATTTTTTTATAAGTCTTTTTGTTTTTAGCCTTACATTATCTAGTCAAAACATTTTTTTTCTGAAGTTACTTAAGTTAGTTCCTTTCTTCCTCATGCCCTTCAGTGTGCTTAGTTCCACATTATAGTACCTATAGTTAGATACGTTCGTCACAGTCCTCCATTTTGAGTTTGTATGATGTACAATTTTTAATGTTTTTCACTCAAACTAAATCTCTATTGTACACAGTTCCAGGGATTTTTGGCAAATGTCTAGTCACGTGTCTACCAGCACATTGCCATACAAAACAGATCCAACACTGCAAAAATTGGTTTCTGTTGGCCTATTGTAGCCTACTTCTTTCTCCAAACTCTGGCGACCGCTAATCTCTTTTCTACATCTATAATTTTGCTTCTTCTGGATAAATAGAATAATGCAGTATGTTGAGTTTGCAGTCATTGCTGTGTGTTTTCATTCTCTTAGAAAAGAATGCATCCGAAACCATCCCTGTTGTTGCATATAGATCAATAATGCATTCCCTTTTATTTCTGAGTAGTAATATATGTTATCAATGTGCCATAAATTGGTTATTTAAATACCTATTGAGAGACATCTGCTTTGTTTCCAGTGTTTGGCAATCATGGATAAAGCTTCTATAAACATTCATGAGCAGGTTTTTGTGTGAACATAAGTTGTCAGTTCACTAGCAGTGGGATTGTTGGGTTGCCTGGAAGCTGTTTCCTTCTGTGAGAGAAAGTCACATTTTTCATTTGCACTAGCAGTGTATAAGAGTTACAGACCATACTCTTAAGTGAAATAAATCAGACACACATGTTTAAATACCACATAGTTTCTCTGGTGTGAGAACTCAAAGTGTAAATAAAGACTAAAATGTATTATATTGGGAAAGGGAAGAAAATGTCCAAATGGGAAAGGGAACAAGGGAGGGGGAAAGGAACAGAGGGACAAGAGAAATAAGAAATGGAAGGAAAAAATGGAAACAAAGCTTCTGTAAATAGGGAAGGAGGAAGGGGTGAAGAGAGGGGAGGGGAATGGGAAAAAAGAAACAACAAGATATGTCATGTACAGGTACAAATCCCCTGTGATGAATGTTATCACTATGTACATCTAAAATGTACCGTTAAAATTAAATTAAATAAAAAATAATAAAAAAGAGTTACAGATACTCTGCATCTTTGCCAGTACACATTTTTTCAGTCTTTTGGTAATGTGTAGTAATATATCATTCTGCTTTTAATTTTAATTTTACTTAATGAATGATGAGTTACTTTTCCAATGCGTACGTGTAATTCTATGTCTTTGGTGAAATGTCTGTTCAAATCTTTGACCTATTTATTAATATTTTTTCTTACATTTTGAAGGCTCATCATATATTCTGAATGCATAGAATATACAACCACAAAATCAGATATGTGATTTGCAAAATTTTGTTCCAGATTGCATCTTGCCTTGTCATTCCATTAGTAGTGAATTTTGCAGAAAAAAGGCTTTATATTTTTATAAAGTCTGATTTAACAATTTATCATTTGGTGGGTCATGCTTCTGATATTTTATCTAAAAGTTCTTTGACAAACCTAAGATTATGAAGAGTTCTCAACCTTTAACAAGCTTTAAATTTTTACTTTTTACATGGAAATATGTGACCTGGTTTAGTTAAATTTTTATTTTAAACTGTCAAGTAATTGTATATATTTAAGGTATACAAAGTAGTTCACAGACAGTAACTATGGTTAGTAATGTGTGTATTAACTGATTGTAGTAACTATTTTTACTTAATTTTAGTATAAGTGGTAAGATATATGGCAAAATTCACTTTTATTCTCATGAACGTATGTCAAATTTGTATTTAAAACATACTGATTATTTTGAAATGTTGCACTAGCTTTTTACTTTTGGTATAAAATCCACTCATTTTGTATATACCATATTATGCTTATAATTAATATGTAGAATGAACTCGCTAATATTTTGTTGAGCGTTTATGCATTTAGATTGTGAGGAATATTGCTCTACAGTTTTCTTCCTTTGTAATATTGCTATCTGTTTTTTTTTTTAATTTTTTATTTTATTTTTTATTTTAACCCAAGAACATGTATTGGTACATTCTACATACAATGGTCACATTCATTACATTAATTCTGTACCTATACATGATGTATCTTGGTTCTCCCCCCTCTTCCCCCCCTCCCCTCTGCACCCTCCCTCCCTATTTACAGCAGGTTCATTCATCATCTTCCATATTTTCCCATTCCCCTCTCTCCCCTGTT
>PVJO010013284.1:0-52257 GCA_004026905.1 Hystrix cristata
CAGGCATGTGCCACCGCAACAAGAGACAAATTTCTTTAAAAACACAATTCACCAAAATTAACATTAAGAAAAAAAAAGATAGGGGCTGGGGATTTAGCTCAGCAGTTTGAGTGCTTGCCTTGCAAGCATAAGGCCCCGAGTTCGATCCCCAGCTCCAAAAAAAAAAAAAAAAGAAAGAAAAAAAGATATTAAGGAGGAGCCATACATAGCAAAATTAAAAGGTGCAGAATCCTTCATGAAAATACCCCAGGCACAGATGAATTCTAACACTCCAGAAAGAATTTTCATAATTCTTTTGCTTGAGACAATGAAAGAACACATTCCAATTAATATTAGGCCCCTATAACTCTAATACCAAAACCTGACAAAGATATGGCAAAAAAAGAAAAAATTCAGGGGCTGGGCATGTAGCTCAGTAGCACAGTGCCTGTTTAGCATGCATAAGGCCTTGCAAACATACCAAGACCTCAACTTGAAAAAGATAGAAAATTTAGAACAATATAAATTTAGATGCAAATATTTTTAAAATTTTGCTAAAAAATTTCAGAGAAATTAAAATATTGTCCATAGAAAGACCTGGCTATAAATGGTTTTAGCATATTTGTTTGTTAATGGTCATCTAACTGTCCTACCAACAGTTAATGAATTTAAAAATCATGACATATCTACGACTACCAATAAAAAGCAATGAATGGGGCTGGAGTTTGGCAAGGCCCTGAATTCCATATCCAGCACCAAAATAAATAAATAAATAAATAAGTAACCAGCAATGAATTAAGACATGCTACAACCCTGATATATTTCAAATCATGCTAGGGTGAAGAATCTAGATTTAAAAAACATATACTATATGATTCCATTTACACGAAATTTTAGAAAATATAATCTAAAATATAGAGACAGAAAGCAAATCAATGGCTGCTTGGAAATGGTGATTGAGAGGAACAAGAAATCTTTGGGGCTTGATAGAAATGTTCAGCATCTTGTGGTGATGGTTTAATGAGCATATACACATATGCCAACAATCAACAAATTGTTTACTTTTAAAATGTATATTCTGCATGAATTACATATCAATGAAATTATTTTAAAACCTTCAACATTATTTATTTTAGTTTTTCTCTTTTTTTTTAGTTTTTTGAGATGAGGGCCTCACTCAGTAGTTCAGACTCTTCTTGAACTCACTGTGCAGCTTAGACTGGCCTCAAACTCACAGCAATACTCCTGCCTCAGCCTCCCAAGTGCATGAGCCACCACACCCAGCCCTCAACACTCTTTCTTTTTTTTTTTTTGGTGCCGGGATCGAACTCAAGACCTTGTGCTTCCTAGGCAAGCACTCTAACCACTGAGCTAAAACCCCAGTCCAACACTATTTCAAACAAAATCAATCCATACCTTTTAATATATCTGCCAGTGTATCAAGTCAGAGAAAAAGATAATGAAACAATTCCATCAGTAATACAAAAAGCAAAAAATTTTCATGCCACATGATATGCTAAACATCATAATAAATATTTCTAACAAAAAACTAACACTAAATTAGATGTCTAAAAAGTTCTAACAAAGGCAATAACATCTCATCTCACTCTTGAAGGCTGACTAGGAGATTGGTAAAAAAGAAATGAATACAGAAAAGCAAATGCACAAAGCCACAGTCAAAGAACACTGAGAGGGAGGTTAGGAAGTATTACGCAGGGCCTTGTTCACCATAAAGAACCACTGAAAGTTTCTAAGTATGAATATAACATTTTGGGGGGAAAAAAAACCCCAGTTTTGTAAAACTTACTCATCATCCTCTTCACCTTGTCTTGCTCTTTTTGTCAGATGTTCATCTTCCAATTCTGTTAGATTCTTAAATTCCATCTCATTACTAATTATGTTAAATACTAAAACAAACAAACAAAAATGTCATGAACTAAAAGTTTTTCTATAACTACCAATAATTCAGCTCTAACGCCAAAGAACTCACCTTTTTCTACTTGAATCCTAAAAGCATTCCTTTTTCTTCGACCATAATCCATACTGAAAAAAAAACACACACACAAATTTTACTACAGTGGTCTCTACCAACATTTTTCCATTAAGCTTAATCTAGTTTTAGAGGGCTTAATTTTTTTGGGGGGGGGGTGCTGGGGACTGAACTCAGGGCCTTGCACATTCTGGGCAAGCTCTCTACCACTTGAGCTAAATTATCCCCAACCCGTTCATTAAGCTTAATCTAAATGGATGACAGAAAGTTGCATAAATATTTAATTATCTCACTGTTTACTGGTCATGAACCTTTTTTCAGACAACTTCTAGGTTTATTTATATTTATATATATATATATATATATATATATATATATATATACACACTTTTTGTTGTTTTTGAGACAGGGTCTCGCTATATAGTTCAGGCTGCCCTTAAACTCACTATGCTGCCCAGACAGGCCTTGAACTCGGCGATCCTCCTGCCTCAGCCTCCCTCCAGTGCGCTAGGATTATAGGCGTGTGCCACCACGCCTAGCTCTGAAGTTATATTTTTACTTGGTTTTTCTTGATTTTTTTTTAACTAGTTCTTTTTCTTTGAATATTTCTATTTTGAAATTTCAAGCCCTCATGTACAGGTATAAAATAACCATGTTGATTATGATCATTATGTATACAATGTACCATCACATGTTCTTGGTAAAAATAAAAAATTTAAAAAAAAAAAAGAAATTTCAAGCCCACTAAAATTCTGAAAGAAATAATGTAATAAATACCTTTATGTTTTTAGCCTATATTCTCAAAGTATTAACATTTTGGCACATTTACTTTACTTCTGCCTTTATACAAAGATAATTTTTTTAGCAGAGTCATTTCAAAATTAGATACATACTTCACCTCAAAAAAAAAGCATGTTTCTCTCTACAAAAGGGTATTTACACAACTACAGTACATTTAGCACCACCAAGAAATTTAAAATTGATAACATCTAAAATACAGCCCATATTAAAAATTTGTCAAATTTTTACCCAAAATATTGCATTTTTTCACTTTTTTTTTTTTTTTTTGGTGCTGAGGATCGAACTCAGGGCCTTGTGCTTGCAAGGCAAGCACTCTAACCACTGAGCTAAATCCCAGCCCGATTTTTTCACTTTAATAGAGTCTGCTGAAGGATCATGCTTTCACTTGGTTGTCATACCTTTTTAGTCTCCTTTAATTTATAATAATCTTTCCACCTTTTCTGTAACATTGATATTTTTGAAGGGTTCAGCCATCTAAGGCATAAAAATATTTTTCAATCCATATGTATCTTACATATCCTTGTTACTTAATTCAAGCTAAAGGTGTTTGTTATGGTTTATGTCTAGATGTCCCCCCAAAGCCTCATGTGGTAAGAGGTGGCTGGATCTAGAGTGTGTGATTACTAAATTATTCCACTCATTGGTTTGGCATGGCTCTGCTGGGATCAGGGATGTGACACTAGGATTAAGGGTACTAGGATTAAGGTGGGAGTACTGCCCACCCTAAAGCCAGGTAGCCTGGATAAAATATAAGGGACAGAAAGAGGCTTGCCTTCGCCTTTTTGCTTGCATCCCTTTGCTTACTTTGATGCTTTCCACCTGTCTGCCATGCCACCCTACCTTGGACCCGGCTGACTGTGGACTGACACCTCCACAAACTGTGAGCCAAATAAACCTTTCTTCCCTTAACTTTGGGTGTCTGGTATTTTGTCCCAGCAATGAGAGAAAAGCAACTAAGACGGTGCTCAAAGGTAAAAAGTGGCCATTCCTCTGGTGAAAAGGACAGCATAATGCACACAACTGCTCTGGTAAATGCCTGTGTAAAAGAAATGAATCCCAAGCTTATGGACTGGGGACCAATGCCAGCAACCACTTGATATCAAAGTGAAATTTAAGCAGCACAGAAATTTTTTAAATGATAGGGGTGGGAGGAAGCACGAATCTGGAAACTACATTTCTTTACCTGTACATTCTTTGCAAATCAGATGCTAGGACTCCAGTGTCCACATATTTCCCACATCTATTACTGGTGAGGTACTAAAACAGAAAATATAACAAACATTTAACACTCAATGTTTCGGAAGGCCGCTCAAACACATTACACTTCAATGCAAACTCTTCATTAACAAAGTGTACCAAGACCACGGGTACTCCGAGGCACCAAGTGTCAAGGGGGGCGGGAATCGGAGGTTCACAGCGCCCGCCCCGGCCACAACAGTAACAGTAATTGGAGCACCCACGCCGGCCCCGCCGCCGCCCCGCTCACCTGCACCACCCGCTGCTTCAGCCTGCGGTCCACCTGCGTGGCCAGCCGGGGCCGCATGGCGCCCGCGACCCGCCGCCCCGCGCCGCCCAGGCTACCGCAGTCCTCTGCTGTCCCGAAGTGCTCGCCCGGCCAGCCTCGCGGGCCAACCCGAAGCAGCGCCAAGGAGACCGAATCCGCTGCAGCTCTAGCCGCTCTCGCCAGCGCCTGGCCCCCACGACAAGGCCGCTAGCTGCCTCAAGGCAGTCTCCCCGCCCACCGGAAGCGTCCCTGGGATCGCCCCTTGTGTACCGGAAGTGACCTCAGGAAACCCCACCCCCCCTCACCGGAAGCGGCCTCGGGGCGGTTCCCCGCCTCGCCCAATGGAAGCGGCTTGGGTCTGTTCTTTCCGCTCCCCTTCTGGACGCCTCCGCCTGGGACAGCCGAACGGAAGTGCAGCGAATGAGGAAGCAAACTGAGCGGAGAAGGGGAGGGCCTAAAGTCGCGAGGAGCTTCCCGCCGTCTCTTTGCTGCTCAGCGGGTAGGCGCCCGTGGCGAGCCCTTTGAACGCGTGCAACTTTATTGCCAAGCGCCGGGAGCACACGGACACTGAACACAGCCGGGGGGACAGCGGCTGGCGCGGGTAGGGACAGGCTCGCTGCTGGCTCGTCCTCAGTCAGCTGCAGTATAGAGGCGCCTACGCGGCGCGGGGCCACTGTGCTGTGAATTCTTTTTTTTTTTTTTTTGTGCCAGGGAGCTTGCGCTTGCTAGGCAAGCACTCTAACCACTGAGCTAAATCCCCAGCCTGGGGCCAGTGTGCAAAGAAAAGGAAGGAGAGAGTTGCCCGGAGGACTAGGCTATTTCTCTGCCTTTGCACCTCATTTGATCTTTCGCTGTGATCACAGATCATTTTGTTTTGCTTTTTTTTTTGGCGGGGCCGGGGTCGCTGTTGAGACAGGCACGCCCTGTGTAGTCCAGGCTGGCCTCGAATGCGTGACTGTCCTCCCGGCCTGTCAACAGATAATTGAGCACAGCCTGCACGAGTCTCCCAGAATTTTCTTAAATGGACCTTTATCACGTGATTACTGAGTTACAAATAAGTGTACAGTTAGCATTCATCCAGAAAGAGTTAAAATGTGATATGTACATGTATCAGCTCCCAATGAGGAATGTAATGGTGCTGCAAACGTGTACTAATAAAATTTTTTAAATTAAAAATAAATTTGTTAGAAGTTGCAGGTTTTAGTTTCTGTTTGTTTTGTTTTCAACATTCTAATGCCAGTTCATGACAAAAAAAAAAGTTAATGACAGTGATATAGGGAGGAAAAAATATAACTCCCAACCTGCTAGATGTCAATTACGCTGAGTTCCTGTTCCCCGAAATAGAAGAATGAATTCTAAGGAACAAAGAAGGTTAAGAATAGGAAATTTATTGAGGGAGAGGAAGAGAGCTCCTGAGAGACAGGCGGGAACCGGAGTCCAAGTGGGTTGCCAACAAGCCCACTTTTCAGGGGAAGTTTTATAAAGCAAAATCACGAGGTGGGTACTATGTGTGTCAAAATTATGATTAACCAGTAATATTACAAGTGTAGTCGCTTAGGTAATATTGATCCAAAGGGGACGAAGGTCACGTAGCAAATGGACATGGAAAGAATAAAGGCATTCCAGGATGGGGTGGATCTAGAGGTCTTGGTTGCCCACCTGGGTGATTGAGACTATCAGGTCAGATGAGTGTGATCTTCAATTCATTGTTTATCCTTCGGCCAGGGATGTAGCTCTGGTCATTCCATCCTTATCTTGAGGCCCGACCTTCAATGGATGCGCCTCTAGCCATAGTTGTAGTGTATTCTCTTGTGTATTGACTCCATCGAGGGCCCAGCCCTATCTGACTGCCTATAATACATCTATCCAATTTAGCTGTCTATAATAATAGTATTAAGTGCCACCTAAGTATTGAAGAACAGGGCTGAGAGGAGATGGATTTAAAAGACTGGTATAAGATGTTAATATGTAACTTCTATCTTCTTACCCACGTTGTAACCTGCACTGCAAAATGGAACTTTAAAATGTTTTTTGTTTTACAGACAAGCCACTTCAAACCCCCTCCTGCTGCGCATATAACCAATGCATCCTCCAAAGCCTGCTGTGGTCGAGATTGCTGCGACTTTGAGGCTAGCCTGGACTATATAGTGAGACCTCCATCTCAAAAAAACAAAACAAAAAAACCTCCTCTTCTCTGCCCAAAAGATGTGACAAAATCTATAGATGCCACCAGCAAGGAGGAAGAGAACTGGGCATGGTGGTGCAGGCCTGTAATCCCAGTGCTTGGGAGGCTGAGGCAGGAGATTTTGTTTTTGATCTTTTGGATATATACACAGGAGTAGAATTGCTGAATCATGTATTAATTTTATTTTTAAAATTTTGGTTTTTTTTCAGAAAGACTTGATAAACTGTGCAGGCTGGCCTCAAATTTGTAATCCTCCTGCCTCAGCCTCCTGAGTAGCTAGGATTACAGGTGTATGCCACCATGCCCAATAACAATTAAATTTTACCAGTCAGAAGTTCATTCAGATTTTCTACTTCTTCCAGATTTACTTTTGATAGGTTTTGTGTTTCTGGGAACTTGTCCATTCATTTAACCTAGATTGTCCAATATGTTGGTGTATAATTGTCTTACTACCCTCGTCATCTTTTTTACTTCTGAAGAAGTCAGTAGTAATGTCATCACGTCCAGTTTTGTTTGTTTTTTTTGAGACAGAGTCTTGCTTTGAACTGTGTATCCCAGGCTGGCCTCAATTTGCGGCAGCCCTGCTACCTCAGCCTCCAGAGTGCTGGGATTATAGGCATGTGCCCGCATCATGTCCATTTCTGATTTTAGTAGTTTCTTTTGTTTTGTTTTTTATTTTTTGTTTGGTGCTGGGGATCAAACTCAAGGCAGGCACTCTAACCACTGAGCTAAATCCCTAGCCTTGATTTTAGTAGTTTTGAGTTATCTTTTTTTGTTTGTTTGTTTTTGAGTTGTCTTTTTTATTAGTCCATCTAACTACAGATTTTTCAATTTTGATCTTTTCAAAGAACTTTCGGTTTCAGTAATATTCTGTATTGTTCTTCTATTTTTTTTTGGTGCTGGTGATCAAACTCAGGGCCTTGTGCTTGCT
The DNA here is from genome assembly GCA_004026905.1 of Hystrix cristata. NCBI lineage: Eukaryota > Metazoa > Chordata > Mammalia > Rodentia > Hystricidae > Hystrix > Hystrix cristata. Next base: position 7,391 of record PVJO010013284.1, read on the forward strand.
AAGCAAGCACTCTAACCACTGGGCTAAATCCCCGGCCCTGTTCTTCTATTCTTTATCTTTCCCCCAATCTACCTTTTTTTTTTTTTCTCCTGAGACATGGTCTTGTTATGTAGCCAAGAACTCCCAATCTTCCTGTTTCAACCTCCCAAATTCTGGGATTGCATGCATGTGCCACTACACCTGGTTGCGTCTCTAATCTTTGTTATTTCCTTCCATCTGCTAGATTAGGATTTAATTTGTTTTTGTTTTCTAATAACTTGTAAAAATCTGGTTGTTGATTTCAGATGTCTTATTTTTTAATGTAGGTATTTATGGTTATTGATTTCAGCCCATCATTGCTTTCTCTGTGCCCTATAAGTTTTGGTATCTTTCATTTTTATTTGTCCCAAAACATTTTTAACTCCCCTTGAAATTTCTTCTTTAACCCATTGGTTGTTTGAATGTGCTGTTTAATTTTCAAAAGTTTATGTATATTCCACTTATCCTTCTGTTACTGGTTTCTAACCTCAGCCTGCTGTGGCTGGACAGAATGCTTTGCGACGCCTGTCTTTCAAATTCTATTGCAATTCATTTATGATCTAACATATGCTCTCTTCGAGGGATACCCCATATGCATATGATTTATTTTGAGACAGGGTCTTCCAATGTATATAGTTCAGGCTGGCACTGAATTTATAGCCCAGGCTGGCCTCATGTTCATGGCTATCATCCTGCCTCAGCTTCCCAAGATGTGGGATCATGGGTGTGCACCACCACGCCCAGCTCCCCATGTGCATTTGAGAGTATGCACACTGCTGTAGTCGGGTAGTATTCTAATCTGCTTCTGTTTATTGTGTTGTCCACTATTTCCTTACAGGTGTGTAAATAATATATCTTTTTACTATATTGAAATTTTTATTAATATAAATGTCCCTCTTGACCCTTCTAATCTCTTTTGTTTTTGTTTTTTTGTTTGTATGTTTTTGATTTTTTGAGACAGGGTCTTGCTCTATAATTTTGGATGGGCTTGCACTCATTGTGTAGCCCAGGCTGGCCTCAAACTCGCAGCAGTCTTCCTGCCTCAGCCTCCAAGTGCTGGGATTACAGGTGTGTGCCACCACTCCCATCTACTAGAGAATGTTATGTATTTCCACTTAATTAGTGGGAAGGAGGGATTTCTGTCGTTTTGCTGTTTGCTTTCTACATGTTCAGTGGCTTCTACTTTGTCCCTCAATTTCTCCATTACTGTCTTATTTTATGTTTTGATGATTTTTGTTGTGATTCCTTTTCATTTCCTTTTTATATATTCAATAGCTATTTTTTCAATGGTACTTATATTTAATATCCTAAATTGATAGCACTCTAATTTGTGTTTATATCAACTTTAATAACATAGAGAATCTGTCTCTTTAAAGTTCTGTCCCTGTTCCTTTCAGTTGTTGATATCACAAAATTACATCTTCATATATCTTGTGCCATGTAATGATTTTTTTGTAATGATTTTTTAAATGCATTATTTTTTAAAATTACATAGAAAACATAATTTGAAGTCACAAACTTGTTTTTTTTACAAACTATTGTTAATAAAATACCAGCTCTCAGAAGAAGTTAAATTATAATTATTTGAAGATGACATGATACTATATATAGAAGACCCCAAAAACTCCACAAAAGACTTCTAGATTTAATAACCAAATTAAAAAAAATAACCAAATTCAGCAGCATAGCTGGATACAAAGTCAACACTCAGAAATCAATAGCGTTCCTATATACAAACAGACTCACTGAGAGAGAAATTAGGGAAATGACACCTTTTACAATAGCATCCAAAAAAAATGAAGTACCTAGGAATCAATCTCATAAAGGAAGTAAAAGATCTATACAACGAAAACTACAGTACTTTGAAAAAGGAGATTGGAGAAGATATCAGAAAATGGAGGGGCTGGGGATTTAGCTGAGTGGTTAGAGTGCTTGCCTAGCAAGCACAAGGCCCTGAGTTTGATCCCCAGCACCAAAAAAAAAAAAAGGAAAGATATCCTTTGCTCCTGGGTAGGAAGAACCAATATAGTGAAAATGGCCATACTTTCAAAACTGTTACACAGATTTAATGTAATCCCAATTATATTCCAATAGCATAGCTTACAGAATTAAAGAATACAATCCTAAAATTCATTTGGAATCAAAAGAAACCTAGAATAGCAAAAGTAATTCTGGGCAACAAAAACAAAGCAGGGGCCATCACAATCCCTGACCTGAAATTATATTACAAAGCTACTATAATAAAAACAGCATGGCACTGGCACAAAAACAGACCCCAGGACCAATGGAACAGATAAGATGAAGAAACATGTCCAAACACTCTGTCACCTTATCTCTGACAAAGAGGCCAAACAACCTCACTGGAAGAAAGATAGCCTCTTTAATAAATGGTGCTGGAAAAACTGGCTCTTTACATGCTGAAGGTTAAAACTAGACCCCTATCTTTCCCCATGCACTAAGCTAAACTCAAAGTGGATCAAAGATCTAAATATATATATATATATATATATATATATATATATATATATATATATATATATATATACACAAAGAAAAACAAAGATCTAAATATTAAAACAGAAACACTAAATCTGTTGGAAGATAGAATAGGTAGAACTCTTGAAGTCATAGGCGTAGGCAAAGACTTTATGAACAAATCTCCAATTGCCCAGGAAATATTACAAAGAATCAACACCTGGGATCTGATCTTATTAAAAAGCTTTTGCCCAGCAAAAGAAGCCACCAACAGAGCGAAGAGACAACCCACAGAGTGGGAAAAATTTTTTGCCAGCTATTCCTCCGACAAAGGACTAACATCTTGAATATATAAAGAACTCAAAAACATCAGACCCCCCCAAATTTAAAGACCCAATCCAAAAGTGGGCAACTGAAATGAATAGACACTTCTCAGATGAAGAAGTAGAAACAGCAAATAGACATATGAAAAAATGTTCAACATCAATGGTCATTCAAGAGACCCAAATTAAACAATTTTGAGATTCCACCTCACTCCAGAAAGAATGGCTATTATCAACAAATCAGCCAATAAGAAATGCTGGAGGGGCTGTGGAGAAAAAGGAACTATTCTCCACTGTTGGTGGGAATGTAGACTGGTGCAACTGCTATGGAAATCAGTGTGGAGATTCCTCAGGGAAGTAGGACTAGAGGTTCCATTTGACCCAGCTATTCCCCCTTCTTAGTATCTTCCCAAAAGAATTAAAAGCATCATACCACAGTGATATATGCACACCCATGTTTATAGTGGCACAGTTTGTAGTAGCTAAATCTTGGAAGCAGCCCAAATGCCCATCAACAGCAGAATGGATAAAGAAAATGTGGGGTTTTTTTTATACAATGGAGTACTACTTTGCCATAAAGAATGATAAGCTTGAGATATTTCTAGGTAAATGGATGCATTTTGAGACCATACCCTTAAGTGAAAAAAATCGGGCATACATGTTTAAATACTGCATTGTTTCTCTGGTGTGAGAAACTGAAAGTGTAAGTAAAGACTAGAATGTATTACAGTGGGAAAGGGAAGAAAATGTCCAAATGGGAAAGGGAACAAGGGAGGGGAGGCAGAAAAGAACAGAGGGACAAGAGAAATAAGAAATGGAAGGAAAAAATGGAAACAAAGCTTTTGTAAATAGGGAGGGAGGAGGGCATGAAGGGAGAGGAGGGGAATGGGAAAAAAAGAAGCAACAAGATATATCAAGTACAGGTACAAATCCCCTATGCTGAATGTTATCACTATGTACATCTTATATGTACCGTTAAAATAAAATTAAAAAAAACAAAAACAATACCACCTCTCATAATTCTGCATGTGGTTACTGTATTTAACCTTTGTTTCTTTATATGGCTTCAAGTTGCTAACAGATGTCCTTTCGCTGCAGGGTAGGTCTGTGTTAGGGAACTGCCTCAGCTTTTGTTTGTCTGAAGATGTCTTAATTTCTTGCTCCCTTACTTTTGCTTTCTTTGGTTTTGTTGTTGTGGTGTGCATGGTTCTTTGAGCTGGGCTCTTGCTATGCTGTTCAGGCTGCTCTCAAAACTGCCAGCCTCCTGAGTAGCAGGCATGACAGGAATGCACCCGCGCCCAACAATCCCCCTTATTTTTGAAGAAAAGTTTTGACAGATTCTTGGTAGATATGTTTTGTTTTTAACATGTCAGATGTATCAAGCCACTGCTTTCTGACTTCCATAGTTTCTGAGGAGAAAGCTGCCAACAAGATTGCTGAGATCCCTTGTATAAGTCTCTTCTCTTTTGCTGCTTTCATGATTCTTTCTTTCACAGTTTTGACTGTGCTGTGTTTTGGTCTGGGTTGGAGCTCTCTTCTTGAGGGTTGGAATGTAGTTCAGTGTAGAGCACTTGTCCAGCGTATGTGAGGCCCTGGGCTCAATCACCAGCACAGAACAAAGGAAAGGCATTCCTCTTCTTGGAATTCTTTGAGCCTCATGATGCTTATCTTCACAGCTTTTATCATATTTTGGGAGTTTTCACTCGTTATCTCTTCAAGTATTTCCCCTGTTCCTTTCTCTCTTTTATTTCGTTCTGGACTCCCACAACACATACATTGGTCTGCTTAATGGTATCCCATGAGTGCCTTGGGATTTGTTCACGCTTTTCTTTTCTTTTTTTTTTTTTTTAGTGGGACTGGTTCTTTATTTCAAAGTCACTTGTCAATATTCAGTATCAAAACAGTTGCACTACTGGTTCTTCTTTCTCCTGACTGGCCCCAAAACAGAGACAGCAACAAAGGAGTATGTACTTTAAGCCAATAAGCTGCAGGATGTACACCTAACAGACCTCACAGAAACCTCACCTAAAAGTGGGGATTGGGTGGGGGGAAAACCTTCAAAAGATCAGCACACTGCCAGGCCACAGACTGCAGAGAACTCTCACAGCCACATGGGTAGACACGCACTCCGACCCTAAAGAAGCGCAATTTCAAAATAATGTAAAGTTTTAAAAATGTTGTACATAAGCTATTCAAGATTTCTCCAGCACTGATGGGTACAAATGAGATGGCACTTTCAGAGACAGCTTCAGACCCAGAGAAGGGGGAGATGAATCTCATACGGCTAGATCAGTGGCAAAGCCATCATTTTCCTTTTCTTCAAGGCGGCAGGAGAGCAATTAAGCGGTCACCTCAACGTTAGGGTAAGGACACGTGATCCATTCAGCGAGCAGTTGGGAAGCGGGTAGAAATGGGACAAAACTTTGGTCTCAGGGCTGGGGTGTGACTCTGTGGAAGAGCCTAACGCGCACGAGGCACTCCCTGGGTTCAAGCTCCAGCATCACCCAAACCAAAGAAAGGTCTCAGCAGAGGTCTCACCGTCTTAATTTGCTCACTTCTGATGAAAAAAGTAACAGAATAAAAATAAAGTCCAAAGATACCTTTGAAGCTCAAAACCCGAGCAGCATGGTTTTTGTTTTTGGTTAACTCCTTGTGGAATCACCTTTCTGGTTTGGCTGGTACTTGGTACAAAGCAAGATTTCCCACAGTGGAGTCTCCCTGGGCTGTTTGGCTCTCAGTAAGGCAAGCCCATACTTCTTTTCCTCCTCTATGGAGAGGACGCTGTGCGTTAGGCTGAAAAGTTACCTTCCAAAGTGAGAAAGGAGTTAGATTGCTGCTTCAGAGCTGTGCAGTTATTTGGAATGTTTTACAAATGGTTGCTACAACAAAAAAAGTTATTACAAATGTGTACATCACAACATGCTTTTAAAGACACTTTGCATTGTACTCACATTCCCTTCAATGTTGTTTCCAAAGGTGCTCAGCCTCTAGCCCAGCTGGAATCTCTGGGAAGAGGCGACAGTTTTATGAAAAACACAAGGGGGTGAGGGCGAGGAGGAGCAGGCAGAGAGGATGTAGAAAGGAGAAAGCAGCCTTCCAGTTCAGCCCTCAGTTAAAGCAGCCTCAGTTAAAGCAGCCAGTTAAAGCAGCCTCAATTGAAGCAGCCAGTTAAAGCAGCCTTCCCGTGCAGCCCTCAGTTAAAGCAGCCTCGGTTAAAGCAGCCTTCCAGTTCAGGTCTCAGTTTCAAGGTCAGCTTCTGGCAGGCTGGCCTCAGGTGGCGTGGGGGTTAGAGGGAGGAGCAGTGGCAGGGCAGGGCTGGGGAGCTCTACATCTCATTCAGGTCAAGCAGAGTCTGGTCCGGCATCCTTTGTGTACGGAGGTGCTCCTCTTTGGTGCATTTCAGCTTATCTTCCAAGTCATCAATTGTCTTTTCCAGTTTGGCTACTGATCTCTCAGCAAACTCAGCGCGGGTCTCCGCCTCCTTGAGTTTATCAGTAAGAATCTTTATCTCTTCCTCATATTTGTCTTCTTTTGGGGAGTACTTTTCTTCAGCAGCACTCAGACACTTCAGGTTCTGGTCCATCAGTCTGATCTGCTCGTCCATCTCCCGGCAACGGGACTCTGCCAGCTCAGCTCGCTCCTCTGTGCGTTCCAAGTCTCCTTCAATAATCACCAATTTACGAGCCACCTCTTCATACTTCCTATCAGCCTCTTCGGCAATGTGTTTAGCTTCTTTAAGTTGGATTTCTTTTTTTTTTTCTTCTGGTGCTGGGGATCGAACTCAGGGCCTTGTGCTTGCTAGGCAGGCACCATAACCACTGAGCTAAATCCCCAGCCCCTAAGTTGGATTTCTTGGAGTTCCATCTTTTCTTCATCTTTTAGGGCCCGGTTTTCAATAACCTTCATACCTCTCTCACTCTCATTGGCAGCTTTCTCCGTCTCCTCCAGCTTTTGCAGGGCAGTGGCCAGGGGCTCCTGTGCACGGTCCAGCTCCTCTTCAACCAGCTGGATCCTACGGTTCAAGGAGCTCACCTTTTCTCCCTCCACTTCGCGCTGGAGGCATTCGGCCCTCTCCTCTGCATCGTCTGCCTGCTGTTGAAGAACCTGGGTTTTGTGCTTCACCACCTCGATGGTGGTGATCCCGGCCATAGTGCCCACCCAGCTGCCTCTCTGTCTCGGGTCCCTTACGCTTTTCTTTTTTGTTTCCTTTTTTTTTTTTTTTTTAATCCTGGAGATTGAGCCCAAGGTCTTTCCCCTGAGCTACACACCCAGCCCTGTTTTATTTTTATTTTGTGACTGAGTGGCTATATTGCTCATGTTTGTGATCCTCCTGCCTCAGCCTCTTAGAGTACTGGGTTTATAGGCCTGCACCATGAGGCCCAGCAGACATTTTTGTTGACTGTGGTACTCTTCCTGGTCAGCCTAAAACTTTCAAAATCCTAGCTAACCACTGCCCTTTTGGCCTTTCAGAAGTTTTCTTTTGATGAAATCTCTACTGATCCCTCCCTGCACTCATTCAAGTATTTATTGAATGCCTCCCAGATTCAGCTCCTGCCTTGCCCTTTAGTCTTGTGGGGAAAAGCAGAATTTTAATTGTAATTTTAAAACATCTTTACTTGGTATTTATGTACTCGGTTATATTAAACATTAGCAAAGATTCCTTTCTTCAAGTACTATAAATATAGTCAATGCCCAGTATATTTTAAATGCAATTCAATTTGGGCATGCCAAATATGCTACATAGAATAAAAACATGTGGAAGGGGCTGGTGGCATCACAGCATCTACCAAGCAGCACAGGTTGGTCTGTCTGAAACTTGTTACAGACCACCATGCTGTGTAGGATTGGCTTCCTGGATGTGTGACCTGTGGTGTCACACCAGGTTCTGTGCTCCCGAGGGCCCCACTTGCTACCACTCTGTGATACCGTTTCCATCTTGATACCGTTAACACTTTTTGAACAAGTGGGGGTGGCTCCGAATTTTCATTCTGCACCTGGCCTTGCAAATTCTATAGCAAGACCTTCCCACTTGGCCTTGAAGTACTGCACTCTGGAATCATAGACTCTCAAGGGTGAGGAGTGTGTCTGCCTTGTTATCAGATTAGGTGCAGCAACAATAACCGAAAGTGATTTAATAATAGGTACCAATAATCACAAGCTTCAACATTTTCCACTAGAATTATTTCCAGCAATTACTGCCAGGAGGACAATTTTACATTAGTACCAGTGTTGAGACGTACAATACCACACACCTACGCCAGAAGGTTTCCGAGTCATTCGTCCTGCCAGCACTCCCTGTAGTTAACTGACACATCCCCCTTTCTTTGATGGTACAGCCTCACCTAGTGGTAGTGGCATAATCACCTCTAGTCACTCTTCTGCTCTCCTAGATTTTGAAAATTATTAGCAGCCAGGCTCTTGTCTAGTAAGTTTCACAATTTACGTCCCAATTTGCTCAGGATAGTCCTTATTTTTGCCTGCTGACCCCGAACAATTATTGTAGCACAGTCATTGTGGAAATAAATGAGGACTGTTACGGCTGTGTCTGGATGTCTCCCTGCAGCCTCATGCAGTCACAGGTGGGGCTTTTTCAGAGGTGGCTGCATCTAGAGTGTGTGACTGATTTGTGGTGCAGTGCAAGGATTAAGGATGCCAAGGTTAAGGGTATGTGGTTACTAAATTAGCCCACTGATTGGTTTGGCACCACCTTAATCCCACTAGCCTGGACAGGTCCCTGCTTGCTTTGCTACCTTCTGCCTACCATGAGCTGTTTCTCCTCTGTGATGCCCCTCTACCCTGCCACCCTGCCTTGGAGCCAGCTATGGACTCAAACCTCTACAAACTGAGCTAAATAAACCTTCCTCCTTTGACTTTGGGTGTTGGGTACTTTGTCTTAGCAACAAAAAAAGTAACTAAGACAGTGACCCAGTAGGAAAAGGCAGAGACCACATGTTTGGAGATAGGCATAGCAAGGGAGAGAGAGCAGAGGGGACGCTCCAGAGGGGAGGGGAGGCTTCAGATCCCTCGATTGAAGACCACTGGTACAGGGGAGCTGGAGGGGTGCTGATCAGAAGCAACACATCCTAGGTTTCTGGGTGGTGGTGCATATTTGCTTTTTTGTTTCATCGTGTTGGAAGCAAGGACAAAGATTAGAGAAACTGCCAATTACTAATAAAGTATTGGCCTCTTTGGGTGCTTGTTTAGGCTCTTGGATAGTTCGCTAGTAATAGTGATCTGACTTATTGAGAGAGGGTCTTGCTATGTAGTTCAGGCTGGGCTTGAACTTACTATGTAGCACTGGCTGGCCTCAAACTCATGGCAATCCTTCTGCCTCAGCCTGAGTGCTGAAATTATAGGCATGTGCTACAATGCCTGGTAATAGTGGTCTGACTTCTACACACCTGGCTTATACACAGTGGTTTGGCTTATTGGGCTCCTAATATTAGTGGGATGATTTCCTGCACTGAGTGCTGCAGATTGAGCCCGAGTTCTGCTTTTATGTGTGGTCTGCTGTTGTCATTTATGCATCATTTCTTGCCTTTGTCTCAAAAACATTCCAGTTTGCACAATGAATTTGATGGCTTCCCTATGGTTAATTGGAGTACAGAGAAAAAGATGAGTGTGCATGTCAGAAGTTCTTTACTGAGATTTAAAAGCTAAGTGGCCTGTCTGTGGGAAAGCTAGAAACCAAGTTTTCTAAGGTTAAAAAAATCTTTGATTTATTCTACTTAGTAGATGTTATGGCTGTGTCTAGATGTCCCCCACAAGCTTCATGCAGTCATAGGTGGGGTGCTTTCGGAGGTGGCTGGATCTAGTGTGTGATTACTAAATTAGTCCCCTGATTGGTTTTGCATAATTCTCCTGGGATCAGAGATTTGACACTAGGATTAAGGGTGGATAGCCTGGATAAAATATAAGGGGAGAGGGGCTGGGGATTTAGCTCAGCGATTAGAGTGCTTGCCTTGCAAGCACAAGGGCCTGAGTTCGATCCCCGGCACCACAAAAAAAAAAAAAAAAAAAATATATATATATATATATATATAAGGGGAGAAAGAAGCTGCTAAGACGCCTTGCTTACCTTGCTGCCTTCTGCCTATCTGCCATGCCACCCTGACTTGGAGCCAGTCAGCTATGAACTGAAACCTCTATGAACCAGCCTTCCAAGCACAAGGCCCTGAGTGTGATTTCCAGCACCCAAAACAAACAAACAAAAAACAACCTCTATGAGCTGTAAACCAAATAAACTTTTCTCCCTTCAACTTTGGGTGTCAGGTACTTCATCCCAGCAATGAGAAAAGTAGCTAAGACAGTAGATAATTGTTAAGGAAATGAATAAAAATTATGAAGTAAATAATTAGTGTACTGTGACAAAAATTATCCATTTTAAGTGTATAATTCAATTATTTTTGGTTTTTAAATTACTTAATTACAGTATCGCACTGGAGATTGAATTCAGGGCCTTTTCACTGAGCTACATTTCCAGCCCTTTTTTATCTTTAATTTTGAGGGACAGTGTCTGAGTCATAAATTGATCCATATTTGGTGATTTCCAATTTTTTTTTTTTTTTTGAGACAGAGTCTTACTCTGTAGATCAAGTTGGCCTCAAACTTGTGGCGATCCTCCTACCTCAGCTGCCCAAGTGCTGGGATTGCAGGCATGCGCCACCATGCACGCCCAGCTGTTTCCACTTTTTATTTCTTATGAATAATGCTGATATGAGCACTTGTATACGAGTTGTCCTATGGAGATGTTTTCCATTCTTGGGGATATACCTAGGAGTTCAATTATTGGGTCATATAGTAATTCAATGTTTAATTTATCTACCTACCTTTTTTCCTCCCGTCCTCCCTCCCTCTCTTCTTCCTTTCTTTCTGAGACGTGGTCTTGCTTTGTAGTCCAAGCTGGCCTTGAACCCTGTCTGTAGCCCAAATGGCCTTGAATATAATATTCTCTTCAGCCTCCCGAGAGGTGGGGTCACCATGCCCGGCAATGTTTAACCTTTTGAAGAACCACTGGAGTGTTTTCCACACCAGCTGTATCATTTTACACTCCCATAATATGTGAAGGTTTTAATTTCTTCATGTCCTCTCCAATAGTTATGTTCCATCTTTGTTGTATAATTACAGTCATTGGAGTGGGAGTGAAGTGAAAATCATTGTGATTTTGAATTGCATTTTCCTAAAGTTAATTTTCTTTCTCCTCCCTCCCTTCTATCTTCCTTTCTTTTCTTTCCTTTTACTTTTTCTTTCCTTCTTTCTATACTAAGGCTTGAACCCAGGGCTGTTCCCCTAAACTACATCTCTAGCCTTTTTAAACATTTTTCATTTTGAGACAGCATCTCACTAGGTCACTAAATTGCCCAGGCTGGGCTTGAACTTCTAAACTTCTTGTCCCATTCTTCCAGAGTGCTGGGATCACAGGCATGCACCACCATGCCCAGGTCTAAAGTTAATTTCTTATGGTTGTGCTGTAAAGTATGATTAAGTTTTAAATTCACAATAGTCTATCTTGAATTAATACTGACTTAGTTTCAATATTGTACTTGTCACCTTTTCGTTGTTCTTAGTATTGAGAACCCTTTGGAAATGACAACTTCCTCAGAGATGTCTTCCAGGTGTAGCTGGTTTTTGGGTTTTGACACTGTTGCAAGATCCTACCTTTTCAATTTAATGGGGCTGAAAAGTTGCTATCTGGCCAGCCCCTGGTTCTTTGATCCTAGCCTATAGTGTGTTTTATGACCCTCTGCCAATCTGAGTCTTGGCACATAAGGAAGAATTGATTAGAACAATTCTGTCACCTTGGCTAGAGTAGTACAATCAGCAACAACAATAGCATCAAATACAGCCTAGAAAATGACAAACTGTGGTAACTCTTGATGTGCCACCTCTAACCATACGAACGAAATTTGTTGTTATGTAACAATATCTAAACTAAACCAGAAGCTTGTATATAGTAAGTATGCCCTCAATATGGGGATTTTACCCTCAGGGGAGAAAATTCAAAAGGGATTAGGAGGAAAAAATAGAGAAATAGAAGAAGAAAAAGAGATGAGCAGCAAGGTTGGAAGACAGGGAAGATTATACAAACTTTGGGGAACTAATAAAGAAAACAGGAGGAAAAGAGAGAAGGAAGAAATAAAAACAAGGACAGAACAAAACAATAACAACAAAAAACTAGAATTTTCACTTTCATATAAAAACAATAAAAAACAAGAAAAAAAGAGGAGAGGAGAGAAAAAAGGAAAGAAAAGAAAGCAATGAGAACAACGGGGGAAAAATGTCCACTCCCAGGCGTGTCTCTGCTATCACTGGTAGACAGACTAGGCAGGCCCAGGTCCTTGTTGTGTGTGCGTGTGCGTGTGCGTGTGCGTGCGTGTGCGCGCGCGCTGGGGATCGAACTCAGGACCTTGTGCTTGCTAAGCAAGTGCTCTCCTGCTGAGCTAAATCCCTAGTCCTAGGTCCCTGTTGATTAGTCCCAGCAGCAGATTTATGGCGGGGTAGTAGGTGTTCCCAGGTGGGTGCAATAGCAAGGCTTCGCCAATTCCGCTAAAGTTCAGCCTGGTCTCTGGCTGTGGGGTTAGAACCCAATTTGTTCAGCTAGAGACACACTGTGTCTCCCACTGGCTTGGACTCAGTTCCCTGCCGGTTTGAACTTGGCTCCCTGCCCTCCAGTCGACTTGAACTTGAACTCTGCTCTGCCTTGCCCCTGCCTTGCCCCAGGACCAAAAGCCACTGGTAGCTTTTCCACATTCTGAGCTGAGCCCCTTTCCAAGACAGTGACCTGCTGAGATCGCCCTCTCCTGGGGGACATCTGAGCCCAGGTAACTCACCAGCCACTGCAGTCTGCTGTATCTACCGCTCTGTTCGACTGTGTGTCTTTCTGTGGAGGCCTCTGGGGTCAAGAGCTGGGGCTCTGGGAGAAAGTGCTGTCTGTCCACTATCTCCTTTTTCTGCCCTGAGGTGTCTCCTTTTGCTCTCCCTTTGGGCTTCAACTCTTGCTTCAGACCCATGCTGGATCCTGGGAATACACTTCCTTCCTTCTTCTCTTCCCTCGCTTGCTATATTCCAGCGTCTGGACAACAAATTTTGGCGAGGCTATTTCTGGGCTCCTCACCACTCCATCATCTTCTGGAAGTCCCACTTTTTCACTGTTGAGGCAAAATACCTGACATGCACAATTTAAAATGAGAGAGGTTTATTTTAGCTCATGGTTTCAGAGGGTGCAGTCCACAGAGGGTGCAGACTGGCTCCAGCCAGCCACAGCATGGTACAAGGGCATGGCAGAAGGAAGCTACTCAACCCACAGCACCCAGGAAGCAGAGAGAGAAAGGAGCTAGGGACAAGAACACACCCTTCCAGGTCACACCTCCAGTGACTCACCTTACCCAACCAGGCCCCACCTCCTAACAGCACAGTCAGCAATAAACTCATGAATGGATTGATCCACTGGTGAGCATAACACCCCCATGATCCAATCACTTTCCAAAAGCTCTACCTCTGAACATATGAGACTTCTGGGGGATATTTTAAATTTAGCCCATAACAAGTACTACAAAGCTTGCTAGTGTCAGAAGGGATCTGTGTCTTGAGATTACATGAGAAACTGAGCTTGAGTTTTTTTTCCTACAATACATTCAGATATAGTAACACACACACAAATACACCACTTATTAGTTGTTTTGTTTTGTTTGAAACGGGCTCTCACTATGTAGTTCAGGATGGCCTCAAACCCATGGTGAGACCAGCTTCGGCCCCCTAAGTGCTGGGATTACTGGTGTGGGCCACCATGCACAGCCATTTACTGGCTTTTTATCATGACCATTTTCTTCTCCTGAATTGTGTATTTCCCATAGTTGTGACATTGCAACTGTTTTGAGATTTTAGATAGAATAAGAGACAAAGGCTTTCATAACTAAAAATAGAAATTTAATGATTACTATTCATTATGATGCCAGCTTTTAAATTTTCTCAGGATAAAACAGCACAGATAAAGAATGTAGGATAGTCACTGTTTCATGTTACATTTCAGACAGAATGTGAGATGAGGCTTGTGATTTTAATAAAATTTAAACTAATTTTAATAAACTCTCTCCTGATTGAGTGATTCATTCACCAAGCACTCATTCAGCACCAGCTATTGACAGGATACAAAGTACAATGGATACAAAACAAATATGATCAGTTACTTTTATCATAACTTCAGCTAACTGGGTAGGAGTGTAAGGAAAGCAGTTATATATAGCTGTGTGGACAAGGTACGGTATGCAGCAATAGTAGGTGTATAAATCTGTAGCTTGTGCTTTTAGCCTTAACCTATGAATCCTTAATGAACCTAAGAACCTGTGCTGTGTCAGGCTGTTGCAGAAACTGACCATTAAGAAACCAAGCGCCACTCAGAGAGCTGGAAAAATTCAAGTTTACTCATGTCGACAGACCCAGGAGAGTTCACACTCCAAGAACCTGGACTCTGAAAAAAGAGGCTTCAGGATGTGTATAGGGCCTCAGTTCTGGTGTGGTGAGTTAACTTTTGGTTTACAGCTCAAGTTTCCTTTTCTTAGAACCTGGGTGACTACTGCTGACTGATGCAGGAAGCAAGGAAGATTACAGAAGCACAAAGTGCGGTAAGCAGGAAGCATGGGTTAAGCTTTATCTTGTGTCCCAGACCATTAAGTTTATGGCCTTCTCACTGTTGCCCTCTCTGATGCTTATTCTCTTTAGAAAGCATCACTTACTGGCTGTCCTTGGCTCAGTGGCTGATATGGCATGGCAAGCATTTGTAATTTAATGGACTCTAAGTGGGAAGTGTTGAACTTCATTATGAGACTAAATATGCATGTCTGAACATCAGGCCCAGGAAAACCACCAGAAGCAGTCCTACCGGGGGAAGTAACCAGGGAGCCCAACCCCAGAAACAATTCCAGTTTAACCACCAGTCATCTAGCTCTTGTCTCCTTTTTGCTATTTACTCTTTTAACTGTTGGGCCATGTTCCTGACTACTTGTTTTATATTTGTATAAAAACAGCATTCTTCATTAAGAAAGAGACAGAGTCTGCCTTTTTCAGCAGTAAATAAATCTAATTCTCTTCTGTTCTGGAGAGCTACCTCTGCTAGAGAATCTAACTAGTGAGGATGCAACTCGCTCGATGTCATCTGAGAAGTCTTTGGACAACTGGTGATAAGCTGCAAAGGATGCTATTCCTCCAATGCCAGTGCCTCTTCTGGCCGTAATCCCCAAGCCAATAAGTAGGGGAATGACTTGTATTGCTCTTTTAGTTCTCCCATACACTTCTAAGGGCACCATGAGAGACTGATTTCAGGGGACAATATCTATCTGGGGGGTGACACAGAATGTTGTACAGACTCTTTTCCAATTGACAGGGAGACACTCATAGGCATAGGTCTTGCACACAAAGAAAAGGCCCACCTGAGGCCAGCACCAAGGTGTGGTAGCAAAGGAGGGATCTATGACTTGGATGTCTGTGATGTTGCTGCACAGGTCTGAAGCCAACTCTCTGACCCCTACTGTACCCAAGGAGTTATTTATAAACCATGGGTCCTCTAAGGCATATTCACTCTAGCCAATATTGGCCCACTTCTAGGATTACTCTGATTGTAGCCCGGCCTTGAATGTGTTTGAGGGAGTCTGTTGGGATAGCAGTGGGGTGGGGTTCTCCCATAGGTAAGCACAATCAGCAATTTCTAGCCAGATCAGGATTTGACTTGTTCAAGAGGTGACATAATGGTGTTCAGGAGAGAATCTCATTGAGGTCCTAAGTCAAGAGGTTTAAGTGTGGGGAGTCTGGGGAGCAGTTGGTAAGGAGGAGGGGTTCAGGTCCGAGCAGCTTCTTTGAGCTGGATTTTGACATTCTCTGTTTGTGTTTCTCGGGCCCTATCTTGAATACCTCCTTCATTGCTCATACCCCAGTAGGGCTAATAAGTCCAGCAGACTGTCCCCAGCTGCCATGACAGAGGGCTGGGTCTCCTATAATTTTTCCTTTCCAGTAGTTATGTCCGTTATAAGTGTACAAGATTACTGTCTGAGAATTATAGCACCTGGTGGGCTGGTAAGTGTAATAGACAAAGTTATGGGCTTTGCCCTGGGTACAGTCAGGGACATAAGGAGGCATGTCTCCAACCACTGGAAAGGCTATCTGGGCCCCAAAGTGTAACAGGATTAACACGAGGAGTACCATTTTGAAACTAAGTGTGTGGGGAAGTGACCTTCAGCTTCTGTAGGTAATTGATGGTGGCAAGGACACCTACACGGATGAGGTAGAAGAGGCCCTGGGTTAATTGTTGGGCCCTGTTTCTGCTTGGTGGAAGCCACAGTTGCTAATCTACAGCAAGGGCTAGAGCAAGTGTGCTGAGGAGAAGTAGATTATACAAATTATAACAGTGCATTCCTGAGTGGGAACAGTCTATTTTAACTGAAGACTCCTTAGGCTTCAGCTGTGCATAGACCAGTCGGCTTCCGGGTTGTGCAAATGGAGTAAGGATGTAGATCTCTCAAGCCTCAGGCAGTGTTGGGTTGATTTGTTGCCTCTAAAAAGCCATCTAAAGCAGCTTGTCTGGGTGCGTCTTTATCTCCCAGGTCTCCTGTACCCCTGCAAGCACTGGTCTCTTTACTTGGGTATAGTGGATCCACAGGATGACACCTGCAATCTTGATGATAGTCGGGGTTGCTAGCACAACCATGTGGGGGCCAGTCCACCCAGGTCGGAGAGGCTCCCTTTTCCAGTCTTTAACCCATACTAGGTTCCCTGGTTGAAGGGGGTGGACCAGTTTCCCAGGAGAATGGGGGTTCTCTCTAGGCTCTTCTGGGTGATGTGTTGGAGGACCTAATTTAGGGCCTGGAGGTGTCAAGACATTTCTAGGTCAACTATCTGCTGGGGATCTTCTTTCAGCTTTCCTATCATGGGGCAGAGCTCCATACAAGATTTCAAAAGGGGAATAACCTCCAAGTCTTGCAGTGCACTATGTACAGAGTAGGGCCGAGGGCAACATGTCTACCCGTGGTAACTGGGTCTCCTGGCAAACACCGGCTAAAGTAGTCTTGAGGGTCCAAGTCATGCAATCAACTTTCCCTGAACTCTCTGGCCTACAGGCCGTATGGAGTTTCCACTTCATTTCGAGTCTTAGCCAGGATCTGGACTATTTCTGGGATAAAGGCAAGACCTTTGTTGAAGCCAATGGTGAGGGGCAGTCCGTATCTAGGAATGATCTCTCACAACAAGGCTTTAACTACCTCCCGAGCATGCTCATTGTGAGTGGGGGAAGCCTCTACCCACTGAGTAGGAACAAACCAGCACAAGTAAGTACCAGCTGCCCCAGCAAGGTTTGACCTCAGTGAAGTGGACCTCCAAGTCTTCAAAGGGCACTGTCCCTGTTGTTTGCACCCCAGGGCTAGGCTTAGGTCCCTGGCAGGCATTATTCTGGGTACAGGTTGTACATCTAAGGCTGATCTGAGCACACAGGATAGGAAGCTTGTGTATAATGTAATAGAAGCTTAGCAGGTTTCCCAGAGCTGTTTTCCCCAGATGATCATCTCATGGTATGGTGCCACCAGCTGGACTGCTACTGTGCTAAGAATAAACAGCCCCCCTTCTCTTTCATTTCTCCCTCGCTCAAGGCCCACTGATCTTCTCTGGTGTACTTTGGAGAAAGGGTCAACTCTGGCACTAGTAGAACTTTGGAGACCAATTCAGGGCTGGCAGCAGAGCTTGGTCTGTTGGTGGTCTCTTTAGCTGCTTGGTCAGTGTGGTAGACCTAATATGGTCAACTTGAGCCAGAACGCCCAGCTGGACTGAGCTGGTGTGATGCTGGGATTACGAGATCCACCTGAGGGTTGTTGCTGATGCAACATAAGGCAGAGTGGGAGCCGCAGCATTGGCGGACTGCTTCCCAGGAGAAGCTCTGCTGCGGCTGGTTCTTCCGGAGGGGGCTCGGCTGTCCTCGTTGAGGAAGGAGCCGAGCTGTCATCAAGGATGGCTTCTGTTGCTTCGGAGGAGCTCTGGTTGTCATCTCTGCTGCGAGCATCGTATCCTGACTCCAGCCATTATGTGCAGACATGGACGTACATGGGACAGTGCTGTGGGCTCCCAGCCCTCAATTGGATCTTTTGGGTCTCCAGTGCCTAGATGGACATTCAGCACCTTCTGCATTTGGCTTCTGGGTGAATACTGTAATCTGTAAATGTCCCCTATTAAATCTGCTCTCTTAAAACCATTGGCTCTGAAAATCTAACTAACACAGTCGGCCAGATGATTCCCTTTGCTGATAGGATCAGTTCCTTTCTGATGTCCTTTGCAGTGTATGACTGTGACTTGGGAGGGCTTCCAAACCGCCTCTAGCAGCTGGAGGATTTCTTCTTCTTTTTTGATTCCTTTCCCTCCTGCTGTGAGCAGTCCTCTTTCTTTGTAGATGGTCCTGTATACATGCAGTGTGGTGAAGGCATACTTTGAGTTGGTATAACTGATGAATCTTTTTCCCTCTGCATACCTTAATCCTTGCAGGAGTGCCCACAGTTCAGGCCACTGTGCCAACCAGCCCAGCAGAAGGGCCTCAGCCTTTATTATCTCTTCTGTTGTTACTGCATATCCTGCTCTGTGTTGTCCCTCCTGGACAAAACTGCTTTCATGAGTGTACAGCTCCAGTTCTGGGTCAGGGAGGGGAGCGTCTGTCAAATCTGGCCAGCTTGAACAGACTTCTTCTATGACTTCCTCGAAGTTGTGGTCAGGAGGGCCTTCTTTGGTTGGTAAGATGGCTGGATTTTGTCTGCATAGTCTTGAGGCAGACCTGAGGATTCTCACACAGCAGCCCGATAGTGGGTCATCCTCATACCCATCAGCCATCTATGCCCTTAACTATTCATTAAAGCTGGAACTGCATGGAGGACCTTTACATTTATGTTCTATCCCAGGGTAAGTTTATTGGCTTCCCTGACCAGGAAAACACTGGTGGCTAAGGCCTGGAGGCATAGTGGCCATCCTGCTGCCACTGGATCTAGTCACTTGGACAGGTAGGCTACTGGTCTCTGCCATGGTCCAGCAGTCTGGGTGAGGACCCCCAAGGCCATGTGGTTCTTTCATGGATGAAGATGTTGAAGTCTCACATCAGATCCAGGAATCCCAGTGCAGGAGTGATGGTCAAGTCTCTGTGTCCTTGAAAGCTTCTTCTTGTTCGGGCCCCCATTTTAAGGGCTCCTTACTGGACCCTCCTATGGCTTCATACAGGGGTTTAGCCACTTTCGAGTAGCCTGGTATCCAGATTCGACAGAACCCTGCAGCACCGAGCATGAGGTACTGAGCAGACTGCCTGTTTTCTCTCTGGTCCGAGTTCCCTGTGTCCTTCCGAGATGACAAAGCCAAGGTATTTGACCTTTTGTTTGCAGATCTGAGCCTTTTTCCAGGATACTTTATAGCCAGTAGTGGAGAGCAGGGACAGCAATACCCTGGTGCCTTTCCAACAGTCCCCTTGGGTGGAGCTGGCCAAGAGCAGGTCATCCATATATTGAAGGTTGCAATTCAAAGTTCCTCCAGGGAATGCTGAAAGGTCTGTGGTTAGTGCCTCTCCAAACAGAGTGGGTGAATTTTTGAAGCCCTGTCCAACTCAGCTCGGTCCAACTCAGCTGAGTTTTTTTTTCCCCAAGAGGAGGTCGTCCCACTCAAAGGCAAACAACATTTAACTGACCAGTGCTAGCTGGAGGTAGAAAATATCCTTGAGATTGTGACAGGTGAGCTAGCTCACCTGAGCAAGCAGGAGACATATGAGAGTGTAGGGTTCAGCACCACTGGATGTAGAGTTAATGATGGCACTGTTTACTGCTTGCGGATCACGAACCAGCCAGTAATCATTTCCTCCAGTTTTTCTGACTGGCAGCAGTGGCGTGTTCCAGGGTGACTGGCACCTGACCGATATCCTGGTGTCTTGTACCTGCTGGATGTGGTTCTGGATTCCCAAACATGCCTCTCAAGGAACAGGTTATTGTCTCTGCCTGACTGGGGTGACTCTGGGCTTCAGGTCCACCACAATGGGTGCATGGTTCTTGGTCATGCCCGAGGGCTCCTTCTCAGCCCAGACATCAGGAAACTCCTTCAGTAAGACGGCTGGGTTCACCTGTTCTTCATCTGGGCCGTAGAGGCACCAATTATCCTCTCTAGGTATGGTCACAGCCATCATCAGAGCATCTCCTCGGCCCAGGACGAGGCTTGCTGGTTCTCCCAGGGCAGAGCTTATCTCCGCGCCAAGTTTTGTCAGAAAGTGTCTCTACAGAAGGGAATGGGGCACTCTGGCAGACACAGGAACTCGTGAGTCGCCAGGTGGCTCCCACATTGGCATGTCCGGGACCAGAACAGGCAGGCAGTCTGAGCTCTGGGGGCTCCAATGACAGTTGCTTTTCCTCCAGTAAGAGAAGCTATGGGCTTAGTTACCACATAATGTTCAGCTCTAGTGTCCACCATAAGTGTCACTGATTGGCCTCCTGCCATCATTTTGACTGTGGGCTCCTGGGGGACTTGGAGAAGGGAGCTTTGTTGGTTTGACAAAGGGTGGAGGGGTGTCTGGTAAAGAGAGAGATGGATGCACAGAAGCCGGTGAAGCAGGCTGAGGCAGAGGTGCAGGGGCTGGTGGAGTAGTGGGGATGTATGGTGGAGGCGTTTGGTACCTGGGAACCCTGATAACCAAGAAAAGGGTACCAGCCAGGCTTTTCTTCCCTCTGACGCCCAGCATGGCTGCTCCACTGCACTGGTGGTTCAAAGGGCCAGCACAATTGGAATCTTGCTGGGGTCTCCAGAAATGCTGCAGAAATTGACTGTCCAGAAACCAAGTGCCACTCAGAGAGTTGGAGAAACTCAGGATTATTTAAGGTGATTGACCCAGAGGAGTTCACACTCCAGGAACCTGGGCCCCAAGCAAAGAGGCTTCAAGGTGCATAAAGGACATCAGTTCTGGTGGAGTAAGTTAACTTTTGGTTTACAGCTCATTTCCTTTTTTTAGAACCCATGTGACTACTGTTGACTGAGGCAAAAAGCAAGATTACAGAAGCAGAAAGTGCAGGTAAGCAGGAAGTGAGGGTTAAGCTTTATCTTGGGTCCCAGACAGTTAAATTCAGGGCTCTTTCATCAAGGCAAATCCAGCTGGTTCTGAGATCCAAGCTGACAAACTTTCTCCCTTTCATACTTTCAGTTTACCACACAGCCAGATATTTTAAAAGTGTAAATCAGATCAAAGTACTGTACTGCTTGACACTCTCCAGTGGTTTTTCTTTTTTTTTTCTTTTTTGTTATCTTCCCAGTGGTTTTTCATATGAGAATAAAAGTTAAATTCTGCCAGAGGTTTGCAAAGTGTGATCCTTGAGCTGGCCCTGCCTGTGTCTGACTCTCAAGTCTCTCTCACTCTTTCTCTCAGCTTCAGTCACACTAGGTTTCCTCTCTCCCGCCAATCTCTATCTTTATTTCTGACAGGGTCACACTGAGCTTCTACTGTCACTGTGCCTTGCAAACACCATCTGTACACCTTTCAGGAGCCCTCCTTCAGATTTCTGCTTCCACGTCGATTCCCCCGCCTGGCCATCTCACCCAGCCTCCAGGCTTCCCTGTCTCCTTCAAAGTACTCAAGGGCCAGTCAAGGGTTTACTTTTCCTGCCTCTCCGCCCACCGCAGTGCACGCGCAGGTCTACAGGGCCTTCCCCTCGTGTTCTCCAAGCCCCTCGGGCTTGCACGGGCACTGACTGGCTGAAGGCCTGACGTTCTTAACTCGCAGGGCTCATCACCCTCCGCAGCCTCCCGCCTCCTGCCAGACCACCAGAGCAGCGTCCCATTGGTCTGCCTGGCTCATTTTTCTAACTGCAGGGTACAAAAAATTCTCAGCCTGCAGTGGGGGTGTCACCGGGAACTCTGCTGAAAGAGTGAGAGGTCAGGGTAATGGATGCAGCTTTTCAAGATTTTAAAATACGAAGGGGACCGTGGGAGCCTCGGAGGAACTGAGGGCAGGGAGATTTCCACCGCAAAGCCCGGTGCGCACGGCTAGATCTGCGTTTGGGGAAGAAAACCGCTTACCTCTCCTACCAAGTGCAAGCGGGTTAAGGCACTAGCGACAATTTCTCCTGTGCGCATTGGTCCACTTTGCGTCGCCGGCACAGCTCACCCAGAGCAGGGCTGCCACGCGCCTGCGCCGGACAATGCTTCCGCCCGCCCGGGGTACGCCCCTAGGGACCTCGCTTCCTCCCAACAGGCCCGCCTCTTAAAGAGTCCACGGCCTTCGTAGCGTCATCGTTAGGGTTCGACACAGGAGACTTTGGAGGCAAGTAAGATGGAAACCATAACTCATAGCGAGCAGTTCCTCTGGGTGGCAAGCCGATCACAGCATTCAGTAAATACTCGTTACCAACTGCCCGTCACCATTTCTGGAGTCCTCCGACGATGTAGAGGCCCTGCCCACCTCTTGGACGCGCTCGTGCTGACGGACTACATTTCCCGGCATCCTCGGCGCCCGGCAGCGGTTCTTACGCGAACTACAACTCGCGGCCTGCCGCTTGGCGCGGACGCACGCTGCGCGCGACGCGCGGCCGGGGAGGTGGGCGGGCGTGTGAAGCGGGCCGGCGGGCGCGCCCGGCGTGTTTGGCGGAGGGAGCGCCCCGGCGGCGGAGGATGGAGGCGGTGGTGTTCGTGTTCTCTCTGCTGGACTGCTGCGCCCTGATCTTCCTCTCCGTCTACTTCGTATCCTTGCCCGCGGCGGGCGGAGGCCGGCCGGCCCCTGGGAGCGCCGGGCGGGGGCGGCGCGGGGCGGAGGAGGGCGCGCAGGGGCCTGGCCCGCCGGCGGGAGCCGCGCCTCGCGCTCGAGCGCGGGGCCTCGCCGTGCTGCCCCGCCGCCCGCACCGCTCGTCTCGCGGCCGGGCGAGGCGTTTCTTCGCGCCAGTCTTCGAGCCTGAGCATTTTCTGCAGGTGTCCGTTTTGCCGTATTCCAGACCAGTAAACGGAGGTTCTGCACCCGCCACCGTAGTAGCGTCGGCTACGACCCTTCCCTGGTCTAGAGGGAGCATCTAGCCTTCGCTGTAATGCAGAATTCAGTTTTAAATAGTTAACTGTAGGAAGAATGCATGGGGAACTCTGCATTCGTCTCCTTCCTTTGGATGTAGCACCTGCCTCTTTCTGATCGAGTTAAACTCGTTTGGCAGAGCGTGGTAGCTTTAGTTTACTTGTACAGAGTATGGCTTTAGTGTGGCTTCGTATTTATCATTGTGGACGGGAGGCCTGTTTTAATGGAAAGGAACACAATTTGGTATTAGGAATTACTTCGCCTGTTCAAGCCTCGGTTTCCTTATTTTTAAAATGGGAAATGTCTGTTTTCTAAATCTCCTCGGTGAGAATTTGGGTCAAGCACCCGCTGCAGTTCTGCCCCATAGCACTTGTCCAGTAAGTACCGAACTGCGCTCACACTTCTCCTCCTCCAGTGGACCAGCAGTGTTTACTTTGCCAGTTTCTGATGAGATGACCCTAAATTTTACTAGGTTTGGGGAGCTGAAGCTTACTGAAAAGGCAGCATTACTAGCCTGGCGTGTTTTTTTTGTTGTTTTTTGTTTTTTTCCACTTCCCTATGCCCCTCTTGTTATACAAGGAACCGGAGCTGTATTAGAGAAATGAAACTGGACTATTTGCAGTTTGGAAAATTAAGTTTGATCCTTTAAAATAGGCTTGGTTTATGGGAAAATGTTAGGCGAACTGTTTAAGGTATATTCAGAATGTGTTTTGTTTTTGTTTTGTGGTGCTACAAATGGAACCCGAGGGTTTAGGCATGTGCTCTACCATTGAACTACATTCTCCCAGCCCCTCAGGATGTTTTTTTTTAATTGAAAATCAGCATATTACTGTGTTTTAGGATTGTTGCCTTTAGTATTAGAGATGAGATGGAAATGGTCAGAGTAGACAATATAAAATGTAGGAAGTTTTTTGAAATTTGGTGAATGGAACCTACAGAGAGAAGGGGATGGATGGATATTCAAAATCAGACCCTGGCAAGAGCAAAGGTGCAGAGAACAGGTATGGTCATTTCAGTGGTGGGAGATGGTTAGTGAATAAACCTGGAAGCTGGGCGATTTTGGCTGTGGTTAAAATGTTAGGTTAGATCAGGTTTTGGGTTGCTTGAAAGTTAAAGACAGTGCTTTCACTTTTATCCTACAGGCAGTAGGGAGCCATTGACAATTTTTGACAAAATAAAAGAGGAGGGTTTGATCAAAGGATAGACAATGTCAGTAGAAGTAATTTCAAGAGATACATTGTTCAACATGGTGACTATAGTTAACAGTGTTTCCTCTTTGTGAAAAATGCTCAGTTTAAACTGTTTTTAGCACAGAGATTAGTGGTGCATGTTAATTAGCTAAGGTTTTTTTTTTTTGAACTCACTTTGTAGTCCAGGCTGGCTTGAAACTCACAGCTATCCTCCTGGCTCAGCTTCCCAAGTGCTGGGATTACAGACCAGCACCACCATGCCCAGCGTTAATTATCAAAGTTTGTCGTTCTACAATGTATATATTCTTTAAAACATTATGTTGTATATGATGAATACAAATAATTTTGTCTATTTAAGACATTAATTTTAAAAAGACAAAATAAAGTATTAGGAGATGAACCTGAAGAGTGGGTTGGAAACAGAAAGGAATGGAAGATAAACCACTGGGAGGTAGTTCACTTGAATCTGACACAGTGCAGGAGGAAGGAGGGAATAGTGTGGCATAGGAAAAAATGATCTTCGGACTTGGCAGTGGCCGATTATAGTTTTCCATATTTTGAGCCTGAGCAAGTGATAACTTTTTTTTTTTTTTTTTTTTTGTGGTGCCGGGGATCGAACTCAGGCCCTTGTGCTTACAAGGCAAGCACTCTAATCACTGAGCTAAATCCCCAGCCCGAAGTGATAACTTTTGTCATAGAAATAAAACAGTGGAGGAAGAATTTGTGGAGAAATGAGTTGTGGAGATATTTAATATTTAGTTGAGAATTTTTGACCTTTTTTTGCTTTTCAGTACTAGAGATTGAATCCAGGGCCTTTGCACTGAGCTACATCCTCGTCCTGTTACTTTTTTTTTTGAAACATGATCTTACTGAGATTCTCAGGCTAGGCTTGAACTTGTGATCCTCCTGCTTCAGCTTTCCTGAGTATTGGGATTCCAGGCATGTGTTATCATGCTTTGCTTTGACTTGTTTTAATGGTTATTTTCAATGAACAAACATAGACTCTAATGTGATAAGTTCCATATTTCTGTCACTCATTGTATCATTCAATTCAGGACTTTTCTTTTTATGTTCATGTGTCCTTCAAATTTCATTCGTTATTATGTACCTGTACCAACTGCCAAAGATGAATATAAACATGAAATAGTACAAATATATAGTAATAAAAATAGGCTGGGAATTTAGCTCAATGGTTAGAGTGCTCGCCTAGTAAGCACAAATCCTTGAGTTCCATCCCTGGCACCAAAAAAAAAAAAAAAAAAATTAAACGAATTTTGTGTGTTTGTAATAAAAATATTTGTTTAATTCCAATATAATATATATTTACAGTGAAGAGTCTGGAAAATAGAGAAAAACTTCAAGAAAAAAATATTAGGAATCCAACTTTTTTTTTGAGATAGGGTGTCAGTCACTATGTAGTTCAGGCTGACCTGGAACTTGCTGTGTGCATAAGCCCAGGCTGGTCTTTTTTGTGGCTTTTTGGGACATTCTCGCTATGTAGTTCAGGCTGGCTTTGAACTCACTATCTAGCCCAGGCTGGCTTCAAACTTGGTGGTGATCCTCCTGCCTCAGCCTCCTGAGTGCTGGGATTAAGGCATGTGCCACTGTGCCTGGCAGCCCAGGCTGGTTTTGAATTTGGGGTGATCCTCTTGCCTGAGACTCCCCACTGCTCAGATTGTAGGGTTGTGCTGCCATTCCTGGCTGTAATCCAGTTTTTGAGATGTAGCCACTGTCATTGTGACCATGATGTATGAGTACATTGTATTGTATTTTATTCGCTTTTTAAATTTTCAAGGACATTTTATGGATGTATCACAAATGCTATAGTATTGAGAATTCAGATTTCTAACTTCTTTTCTCTGTGCTGGAATTTGAACCCAGGGGCCTGCACTGCTGTACCATTGAGCTACATCCCCAGCCATTTAACTTTTAAAATATTTTTGTTGGCCTTATTTTCCATTTCTTATAGCTGTTCCACATTTTAAAAATTTTTCATTAGTACATATTTGTAGTATATAATGATTACATTCATTGTGGCTGTTCCACATTTGAGGAACTCAAATGTTCTGAGTCAAATTAGATGTGATCCTCATAAAAGGATTATTTTGTGAAAATAATTTTTTGAAGGTATGTAAATGAGAAGATTGAGTTGTCTAATGAGCACACTTTGGAGAAACTTAATTTTTTTCAAGTCAAATCGAATTCTGCCTTGCAACTGGGATTGCTTTCTGAAACTTAAAGTACATTATTATGAAAGAAATATAATTCCTTATCTTGATCATCAGATAATTACCTTGTCTGATTTAGAATGTGATTACATTAATGCTAGATCATGTTGCTCGAAATTAAACAAGGTAAGATACTCCTCTGTTCATTTCCTTCCTTTGAAGTCCATTCTCCATTTTCCGTATTAAAGATTCCTATAGCTAATCACTATACGGGTTTTGATGTTAGAGTGCATGTTGATTTTAGAGTGTGTATTCATTGGAATGTTGAGAGAACTCTGTGTTTTGCAATATTTCAGATCATGAAATTATG
This sequence comes from Hystrix cristata, assembly GCA_004026905.1. NCBI lineage: Eukaryota > Metazoa > Chordata > Mammalia > Rodentia > Hystricidae > Hystrix > Hystrix cristata. The sequence goes on from PVJO010013284.1 coordinate 33,970, forward strand.
CTAGAAGATCTGATTGGAATGTATTGCTTTAGTGTGCATATTGCTTGTCTACAAGAGACATCTATTCAGACTAGGCAGAGGTTCATTATGAGGGCAATTGTTTTGTTTTCCTTGTCAATACCTCCTTCTCCTACTCTAAGGAAAAATGCTCAGTCTGATTTGTTGTTGTTGTTGTTTTTGGTTTTTTGAGACAGGGTCTCACTATGTGTTCTTGAATTCATTATGTACCCCAAGTTTCCAACTCGCCATGATCCTCCTTTATGCTGGGATTACAGGCAGCACATGCCTGGTGAATTTAATTAGTTGATTTATTTTAAGGCCATTTTGCCTTTACTGTAGTCAGAACTTTATATGGGCAAGAATACTCTGAATGCCCAGTACCAATGAAAAAAAAAAAAGAATACTCTGAATTGCTGAGTTTGTTTAGCAGGGAAACCAGTTGTTCCTGGTTCATTTTATGGGATGAGCAGACAAAGCTTTCTGGATGAAAGCTCGTACAAAAATATAATACTGAGAAGTAGCTTTTGGCTGACCTAAAAATGATTCCCATGTGTCTTTACATCTTCAGTCTACCTTAGTTTCTCTGGCCCAGGAAGAAAAATAAAGATACTTTGTTTGGAAAAATGTAACTGTGAAAAGTTAAAATTTCTAGTGACCTGTATTCCTCCTCCTCTTTTGAAGACTGATAGATTATTTTTTTATTGAAAGGATTACTCAATATTTTAGGCGCTTTTTGTATTTTCATTCATAAAAATAAAATATACAAAGAAAAGATTGATCTTTATTCCTCTGCTGGAAAATTGCCCCTTGGATTTTAAGTTTAAATAGTTTTTTAATGTTAATTTTTATTTTTATGAAAGTTACATGAACATATAAAGTCACTGGCGCTGCAAAGTTCATAGTGCACAGCAGTCCCTTTCTGACACTTTGAGTCCTCACTGCCTAGAGGCGCCTCTTGCAACACTTGGGCTATCGATTTGTTCTGTGGTATTTATGTCCCTATTTCTCTTTTATATGCTTGCCCTGCTATTTCTTGATCTGTCAGTTTTAAGTATTATGCATTGACTTCTCAGTATGGTAAGAAAGATTTGGTTTGTTTGGTACCCTCTTTAGAATCCATCTGCTTTCCCAGCCTTCTCTTTTGATTTTTGGGCTGATATTCACTATTTATATTCTTATGATGCACTACTATAAAAATATAAATATTCATTATTGCTGAGCCTCGTTTTTCCCTGGATAGCTTTGTCTTTCCCAGTATTCATAATTACCACCTCTCTACCTTTCCTCAGTTTTCAATTATTTGTAACTGAATAAATCTCTGCAGCCCTTCAGTACTGTTTCCTGTGTGGTAAACTGTATTAAAATAAGCTGTCAGCTTTGTTTCCAGGGGATCTTTATCTTCGAGGCCTCATCCTCTTCCTGCCCTCTGCCTGCTTCAGTTTTCATGCTGGGACTCCTGTGCTGGATCCCTTTCTTACTGGATTGCGTGTCATGGCCTACTACCGTACCTGATTTTGCTGGGGTAGCCTCTTGAGATTTGAAACGCAGGAATTGACTTTTTGAAATGTTTGTGTTTTAAAATGTCTTCTCCATACCCTTGATCAATGGCTGATCAGAGCACAGGATTCTGTGTTGGAAAAGATTTTTCTTTTGGATTTTAAAGACATGGCTTGGTGGTCTTCCGACTGGTGGTATTGTTCAAGTTGATTTTTTGTCTTTTTTCCCCACTTTCTTTTTTTTATGGTGCTGGGGATGGAACCCTGGCTAGATGGATATCACACATACCAAGTCAGCGTTCTGCCACTGAGCTGCACCCTTAGCTCTCTCACTGTTTTTGTGTGATCTTTTTTCCTCCCTGTCCTTTCTGTGGAAGTTTTAGAATCTTTATCCTTTGTGCTTTGAAGTTTTGTACTGGGGTGTCTTTGGGTGCTTTTGTTCATGCCTTTTTCTGTCATGACTTTAAACATCTGATAGACTCTTAAGTATGGGAATTAATTTCTCTTTTTCTTTTCTTCCCTTCTCTCCCTCCTTCCCTTCCTTTTCCTTTTCCTTTTTTTTTTTCCCCTCCCTTTGGTGCTGGTATTGAACCCAGGGTCTTGTGCGTGCTAAGCATGTGCTGTGCCACCCAACTGCATTTTCAGACCCTCTTGTATTGCCTGATGTAATATCTTCCTGTTTGTTTTGTTTCTTCTTGTCCTATAGCTTCCATTAACTAAATAACTGACCTGCCATTTCTTTTTTCTTATTTTTTCCCTTCTCTTTTGTTTTATGGTTTCCTTTGTTTTATCATCTGATTTTCTAGTAAATACAGCATGTATGTTAAAATTTTAGTTTCTAAGAGATTTTTATTCTTTTATGTTTGGCTTTCTTTGTTCTGAGACTACTGTATAGTATTTTTGAAATTTTCCTCTGCTTCAAACCTTGTATGTTTCTCCAGATTCCTTTCCCTTTGTCCCCCACCCCTACACTGCTATCTTTCATTTTGGTGGCTTTGTTCAAATTTCTGATACTTGGCTATTCATTGATATTTAAGCTCACTGAAAGCTCATTAGGAGGTCTACCCGTGGCTACCTGGACTTTTGTGAAATATCTGAACTGGCAGGTTTTTGTAGGTGTTTTCTCTTGAGTCATTAAGTAACTCCAGAGAACAGGCTACCAGGCTTCTCCCTGGGGGATATAAGCCTAGTGTTAGTGTTTCCTTTTTCTTTAGTTTTCTTTGAGACTAAGTGTTGCTCTGTAGTCCTGGTTGGCCTTGAACTTACTATGGAGTGTCAGTTTTTTCTAATAAAACTTAATTTGTGTTTAAAATTTCTGTGATGACAAGAGAGGAAGACGATTAGTGGGTTGAACCCTGCAACTGTGGCTGGGAATACACAAGAATTTCAGAACTCCACGGTGAGCCGACAGCAGAGAGAGGTGTGGGTGCCACACCAGGAGGCCACAATCCGGCTTCCTGGTTCATTATCATTTTAGTCCACTTTCATGTGTTATTGTAAGCATTTAAAGCACTGTTTGTTTTTGTTTCTTCTTGAATGGAAAATGGTTTCCTCAAGATTCTGGAGAAGGGAAAATATTTAAGAGTGATATTTTCTCTGTAAAGGTAAACTACATATGGATATCAACCTTCTGACATTACAGTAAGACACTTTGGCATAGATACTGGAATAGAAAGTAAATAATACTCTACTATTCAAACCTGCTTAGTGAATAAATCCAAGCTTTTGCTTGGGATAAAACGTAGTTGAAATTTAAGTGCTTTCTGTTTAAACCTTGCCCTGATGTGTTTGCACGGGGTAAACAGTTATAGCAGTATCCAAATCTGGGATATCTGAGTCTGAAATTAGTTTTGAAATGGTAGGTTGTAAACTCTCGTAACATTCATTGATTCATCTTCATATAACATGTACAGCCAGGTAGATGGAGCACTGAGATGTAACACCATGCCTTTCCTTGCAGTGGGTAATTCCAGAAATGATTGGCCATTCCATTGTCACTGTATTGATGCTTGTTTCATTGCACTGGTTCATCTTCCTTCTCAACTTACCTGTTGCTACTTGGAATATATATCGGTGAGTATGCTTTGTTTACTGTTTTGAGTTAGAGCAATTAAACATTAAAAAAAAATGTAACAACCTTCTCTCTCCACAAAAATATGTGCCAGTAATAAAGAAGAGCCAAATGCTTTATTAAATCAGGACAAGTTTTTGTTTGCTCTGATGTATTAGGCAGATGTCAGTTTGCATGGCTAAGTCTTCTGGTAAGACACAAATTGACATAAATTTTTAAAATATGTATCATTCAGTTGTGATGTCTAAAGACTTGAGTTGTTTTCAATTGTCTTTTTTTAAATTGTCTTGAATATCATTTTCCTTTAAGAATGGTCAAAACCCTGAGAATATAAACCTTGTTTGTTTATATCTGAAGTTTTTGTTTATTTACTTTTTGAGACAGGATCTCGCTATATAGTCCAGTCAGGCCTTGAATTCATGGCCATCCTTCTGCCTCAGCCTCCCAAGTACTGAGGTTATAGAGGTATGCCATTATGCCTGGCTCTATATCTGTTTTAAATTAGAGTGTACGGTACTTAAAATACTCCAAAGAACCCAGGTATGGTGGCACATGCCTGTAATCCCAGCATTTGGAAACTTGAAGCAGGGTGAAGTGTGAAGTAGGTAACTCAGTGATTGCAGTTTCCATTGCTTTGATGACTGATGATACTGAGTATCTTTTAATGTGTTTATTAGCCATTCTTTTATCTTTTTGCTTTATGTATTTTTAAACAGGTAAGTTGACATGAAAATAAATGATACTTTGGGAAGATTTCTCTGGAGACACTATATAGTATTGATTGGCCGGAGAAGGGCCCGCAAGCAGGCAAACCAGTTCAGAACACAGGGACCAGAAATAGAGTGCTGGAACAATTTTGTTCCAGCTCTAAAAATACTGGTAGGAAAAAGAACTGGACAAGACTAATAGACTGGCTGTGCAAGAGGAGGAAGAGAAGATGGTGTAAGAGGAAGTTTTTAAGGACCACCAAAAAGATGTTGAAAAAAAAAAATGTTGAAACTTTTCTTAGATGACCTCGTAGTTTGTAACAGTAAGAATTTTTGAGACTATCTGCACATGTTACCTGGATATTAAAATGAAAATGTCCTCTATTCAGGTGTAGGAGGGCCAGTAGGATTTGGGGACAATTTAAGGTTTGTGAATCCAGAGTTGCCTTTGCATTTCACAGAAGTGACAGTTGAGAAACAGTGTGTGTGGCAAGAGTGAGGAAGCCTGGGTTGGAGTTTGACAGGAGAGCAGGAGGAGGTCATGAACTGGGTTCGGATGTGAACTGCACAAGGGACACCCACAGTCAGGGTATTGAAGCCCAGACACTCAATCTCACCAATTCTCTCAAAGTAATCCAAGTTGCTAATCTCCATTATAGAGAAGTTTCTGAGAATTTGATAAACTGTGCTTAGTTTGGTTTTCTTGAGACAGGGTCTCGCTATGTAGTTCCATCTGGCCTTCAGCTCACTATGTAACCCAGGCTGGCTTTGAACTTGCAGTGATCCTCCTGCCTCAGCCTTCCAAGTGCTGGGATAACAGGTGTGTGCCATCACACCCGGCTTGTACTGAGTTTTAGGACCGTCTTTAAACAAAAATGGAAAGAGTCTGGAACTATTGGTTTCGTAGGTTTCTACAGGTGTTGGGTAAACAGTCACAGTGCACAAGATAGTCTTCTCTGGAATGCTGCCGTATTTCTCACAGTGCAGAAAATTATACCAAATTAACAATATTGTAACCTGCAAAGGAGAAGTATGGTAGCCTATGACAATATTACTGTCTACATCTGGTCTGAATTTAAGGCTGTGTCATTAAGGCTGCTCTCGTTTAAAGGCTGATTACTGCTGGTTACTTGCTTTGCTATTGATAATGATTTTCCTCCTAATGTGTATATGCATTGTTAGGTTCATTATGGTGCCAAGTGGCAACATGGGAGTGTTTGACCCAACAGAAATACATAATCGAGGGCAGCTGAAGTCACACATGAAAGAAGCCATGATCAAACTTGGGTTCCACTTGCTCTGTTTCTTCATGTATCTTTACAGGTGAGTTTTAAAGTCCTGCTGTCCTTGTCTCGTGCTGCTGTTGTTGCACTGTAGGATTTAGGTTAACATTGTAGAGCTTTGGGGGATTATGTGAATTTCTAGTGGCTGTAGATTTTTCATGTATTCTACTGTAGGTCAGCATTTGTCTGACCTACAGTACAGTTACTCTGTGGTACCCTGGTTATTCTTTAGCTGTTGAGGCTACCAGCATGCTTAAAACTGTCTTTGCTGTTCTTTTCCATATTTACTTTTGAGAAGTGTCTATTCCATTTATTTGCCCATTTTTCGATTGGGTTATTTTGTTTTGGGGTTTTTTTTTTTTTTGAGTTCTTTGTATATTCTAGATACCAGTCCTCTCCCCGTTTCATTGATTATCTCTTTATTGTTTCATTTGCTGTGCAAAACCTTTTTAATTTGACTTAATCTCATTCGTTGACTCTTGATATTTCCTGTGGTTCAAGTGTTTCCCCGTGTTATCTTCCTGCCTTCTCAAAGTTTGTTTTCATGTCTAAGTCTTTGATCCATATCAGTTTCATTTCAGTACAGGTTGAACAAGAAGGATCTAGCGTAACCTGCCCTCCTCATGTAGATAACTTGTTTTTCAGCACCATTCGTAAAGGAGGCTGCCTTTCTGCAGCATGTTTTCGGCTTGGAGCAAGTTTCTTAACCGCCCTGTGCTTCAGTTTCTTGTCTGAAAATGGGCTATGAGTATTGCCTGCCTTGTGATGTGGAGTAAGAGAATAGCATATGAGAAGCACTTAGGTTTATAATGACCGGTAATAAACTCTCCAGCATCTTTTAGAAAAATGTTAGCTACTGTCATTAGTCTGTGCTGTGCACTGAGTACATCTGTTGTGATTAAGTTTAGACAACTAATTTTTTCATACCATTAATGATATATGGGTATTTCTGTGCATTTCAGTCATTTCATCTGAGCTGAGTAAGGCTGATTGCTGCATATAAAAGGAAAACAGCCATATCATTGTCTTTCAATTACAGTGGTTTTCATAGGGCACTTTTTGGGTGACTGCTGTGTGTCAGACACAGAGCAGCAGGATCCTGACAGTGATACCCTGGGGCTTCATTGGCTGGGGCAGTCCTGGGGTGTCACACAGGGCATGGACACTGAGAGGATCGTGTCTGGCTCTCGCCTCAGAGGCACTCAAAGGTGGGTGGGTGGGAGAACGGTGCGAGCCAGAGCATTGGGAAGATGATGAGCTGTGTGCACGGCCAGCTTCCCAGCGCAAGCGCTATGCTACCAGTGGGGAGCCTCAGCTTGCAGGTTGATGGGCTGACGGTGGGGGTGGCAACAGTGTGTGCAGAAATCTGGCTGGAGAAGTGGCTTTTTGCCTGGGCGTAACTTCACCTCTAGGTATAATTGCTTGTCTTCTGTTCCAATGAGTGTTTCTTGGGGATCCTCAGGGATGCCATTCTGGGCAGGCCAGACTCTGTAGAGGATTCCTAAGGAAATGTGTAACGTGCATTTCTTCTTCCCACAGTATGATTTTAGCTTTGATAAATGACTGAAGCTGGAGAAGCTGTGGTTGAATTGAGCCTACACTACAGTGCACAGTGGAGGAGCCAGAGACTGCCTAAATCATCCTTAGGACCGTGACCATAGCAGTATATATTTTCATCTTTGAACAAAAAACTATTTTTGCTGTATTTTTACCATATAAAGTATTTAAAAAACATGAATTGAGTTTTTGTAGATTTCTGGTTCTCAACTTTAGCCTGAACCCCCAACACATGAAGGTGTTTTTGTTGTCTGTATGCCGAAGTGGTTATTTGTGTGTAGCTGTAGGACAGAAGGGCTTGTGAGCCAAAGCATGAGGCACATGCCTTCCAGGGACGCTCACTAGATGAGGTGTGGGACAGTCAGGATGAAGCGATGTTGCTCCTCTGGTCAAGGAAGAAAGACAGTTACCGTTTTGCCTGTGTTGTGGCAACTTCATGCATTAATGTGGTTTAAAATTCATTGGACTGTCAGCTAAGAGTCTTTCCCCAAGAATGTTAACAGAAAATGACATTTCACAATATATACTCCTTCACAGAATCTGTGAAATCTTATAAGCCATTTGCCCAGGTACGATGTAATTCTTGCGTATAGAAAGGAAAAATAAATTACAAAACCAAGGTTTTCTCAGCACTTTTGTTTAAAAGCTACTGCCTCCAGGGGTTGGGGATTTGGCCCAAGTGGTCCAGGGCTAGTTTAGCAAGCACAAGGCCCAGAGTTGAATCTCCAGCACCCCCACCCCCCCCTCTCCGGGCAAAAAAGTTACTGTCTCCACAATCGCCCCAAACCTGTAATACCCTTGGCTCTTATTTCTGTATTGTAATTGCTCCAGTTCTGTGTGTTTTAATGGGTGTGGAGAGTAATTTGATAGAGGGTGCTCGTTAAGCAGGAAGTCAGTCATTGTCAGTGAAACAACCCATTCATGTTCTGCTTGGTGCCAGGATTAATTGCAGCTCTTCTGCCCAGCGATGACTCTGACTCAGGAGACCCCATGCAAGCCATCTTATGCACGTGACAATATCTTACCAGGTGCAGTTCCTTGGAGCTGGATTTGTAAACTCTCGCATTGCTGAGTGCAGTCAGTCTCCTCCACTCTTTGCCAGCCTTGGGATGTACAGTGAGCCTGGCTGTTTGTCCTCAATTGTAGTTGGTGCTTCAGCACTGGTATTCAGCACTGGTATTTAGGCAAATCGTGACTGGGTTTTTATGGCCAAATCCAAAGGAAGTGTTTGTTCCCTCCTTAATGAGAGAAATGAGGGGCTGACAAGGTGTGTGGTGGTCCCCATAATGTTAATTGTTCTGTGTCCTTCCAGCCTTGGATTAAATCTGGCTTTGGTGGAAGCCAGGGAGTGCTAGGCTCAACTCCCCTGCCACCGATGTTTTGGGGTAGAAGGACTGCCCTGGCAACATGAAAAAGGAGCAGAGAGGTAGGAAAGTGACCGTGGCTCTCTTGGTCTCTTGGGGGGTCACAGATTCTCCTTGTGGTGATGTTGTATTTATGTCAGGTGCGGGGCCAAGAAGCTGGTACTTGCCTTGCATCTCTCTCACCTATTCCCTCAGAGGCACGTTCTGTTTTAAAAGACAGTCCCTTCCCCTAATTCCCAGTGCCTCTTCACGTTCTGCTCAGGTTTGTGAAACTGTTGGAGAACTTAAATCCGTAGCACCCAGAGACTAACAAGCTCCTTAAAGTAGCCCGCAGTGGTGGAGGACTTCTGAGCAGACATTTCGTCCTAATAACCCAAACCACACCCACAGAGCCAAGTGCGTTGGGGTTGTGGGTTTTAAATTACTGAGCAGGTCAGTGCTGTGCCTTGCTGTGACAGGACCAGTAGCATTTTATTTCTCAAGCATTTTCTCTGATTAAAAGCAAAAACCCTTCCTTGTACTGTTTGTACCAAAGTCAGGAAGGGAGTTGGGGGTGTCACTCTAGTTTTTTGTTTTTTTTAAAGGCTCTTCTGCAAATGATGAAAAAGGGCAGAGAAGCTCCAGTTTTATAGCTGTAATTAAGAAGCTGGAGGTCAATTTCCTGTGCTTTGTATCGGGGGAGGGTTGTGGAGGACCTCAGTTCGTCAGAGGCCTGTGGTTTAAGGGCCTGGAGGTTGCTGGGTCTCCTAAGCGTGAGCACCTGGGATCCTGGTGTTGGGTCCAAGGCTAGTGCCCTCCCTCACGCACTGTCCCTCTGTGAAGGCGGAACTCAGGCCAGCCAGCGCAGACCACCACTGGCTGCTCCTGAGTGCCACCCTCTGCCTGTGAGCCGGGTCATCTTCCCCTGCCTTTTCCCTGCCATCCTGGCAATAGCAGGTGCTGTTGCTAATACCTGGAGCCTCAGCTGAGAGCAGAGATGCAGCTCAGTCCATCAAAGCTGGCAGGCCCTCCACTGCTTTTTCTGCCACCACCCCAATGGCCATGGGATGAGACGCCAGTCAGCTGCCACGGCCTGGCCTGGCTTTGAGCTTGAAAGTGAAGCTTCCTGCAGCACTGGGTCTCCTGTGACTCGTCACTTGCTGTCCAGTGTCCCAGTTCCTGTGTGCAGTTAATCTAGATTGTACGCTCCTAGAGGGCAGAGTCCATGCAAACTCCTGTTTGTATCTTCCTCCTTTCTCTCCAGGCACCGACCACAGTGCCTTGCACACAGAAACAATAAATGAGTGTTGAGTAACAGGTAAATCTGCCTGTGGTGTTCTGTTGCTCTTTCAGCAGGAAGTCTGATGTCTCCCAAGCACTGCAGCAGCATAATCAAAGCCCAGCACTGTGACCGTTCAGGCAGCCACGTTGCGAAATATTCTAACACTGGTAGGCTAGGAGACTGCTGAGATCAGCATTACTGAGTCATATTTTGTCAGTGTTTGTCCAAAGTATCATGTACTAGGTGTGGCAAAAAAATCTAGATAACCTTGTTCTAACATACAGAAATAGGCAGCAGGGTAGTGAAGGTAAGTCTGAAATTTTTTATTTTCTAGATCTCTGCCTCCTGAAGTTCTGTACTTTAAGCCAAATAGACTATTCTGCTCTGTAGTGTAGCGAACTGAAGTATTTTTGGTGTAGTGAAACTTCATTTAGCAAGGCTTCAGTTATGAATGGGTTTGTCAGTGAAGCCCTTCGGATTGAAGCCGTACTTCTCATGAGTAGTCTAAAAAGCACAAGTCAGTGTTTTGCTAACAGCCAAGGGTCACTCAAAGCTAATGCAGTACTACACTTGAGGCGCTCTTTAGAAAAAGCCCCTCGGTAGAGGCTGCTTTCATTTCTCACTGCTTCCTCTGAGGCTGGCTGAGTGGGTGGGTGGGCACAGCCAGCCAGCTGAGACCTCCGCAGTTTGACCGGCTTCCTTTGCTTCATCTGTTGTGGAGCAACATGGTTTGCTTCATCAGAACCTAGTCAAAATGTGTTGCTTTAACAGATACTTAAACCGTTTCCTAATGTGAGATACTCTCCTATAACATTAGAACCTTGTCAACACAGCAGTTAACAGATAACATCAAGCTCCGTTTCTCAGTGTTGCTGCGGTGTCAGCTATTAAACGGGCAGTGCTCCCCACTGAGCGGCACCACCCGGGCCTGGCACTGTGACTGCAGCACACACGCCACTCTCCAGCCCTTAGTCCTGTGCTCGTGGGAAGCCGAGGACGCGAGCTCGTCTTCCATTTGCTGGTCGAGGCGCCGTGCGCTCTTGGGACAGGAGGCTGGCCGTTGAACAAGGGGCATGAGGCTGCATTCACTGAAGTCGACCTCACCTGACGGGCCAGGCAGCGTGTCCAGATGAGGCCAGTCTGGGGGGAGGTGGCCTGACTCTGGGAACTGATGGTCTAGGAAGAGTGTGACAGGGCTAAAATAAAGCAAGCTGGCTGGTAATTTTCTACTTACTGGCTGCAATAATCATTTCATCCACCCTGTCTTCTTCCCTGACCACTCTGACAAATCCCAAACATCATTCCATCTGTCATATTTTACTATGTATGTCTCAAAACTTGGTTTGTTCACATTGAGAACCAGATAAGGTCTGTACATTGTATTTGGTTAATGGCTCTGAAGTCTCAGTCTTATGTTCCTCTTTTTTTGCTTCCAATTCTTAAACTCTTTTTTTTTTTTTTGGTGCCAGGAATCGAACTCAGGGCCTTGTGCTTGCAAGGCAGGCACTCTAACCACTGAGCTAAATCCCCAGCCCCTCCAATTCTTAAACTCACTCATTATTAATTGAATTATTTGTGTAAAACCTGTGATATTCCAGATTTTGCCATCTGTCCCCTCTGGTACTAGCTTTCAAATCACTCTTAAAAAATTTTAGTACATACAATGCTGTTCGGTGAGCTACTATTAGTTGCTTTTACCCTAAGATGTGACTAAGCTTTGGTGTGCTAAGTAATGACTTGCACTGAGTGACAGGATTTATATTCAGGTCTGACAACTCCAAAACGCATGAGTTTTCTTTGAGATTGGGTCTCACTATGTATTTTAGGCTAACCTTGTGCTCACAGTGATCCTCCTGCCTCAGCCTCCTAAGTGCTGGGATTACAGGCATGCAGCATCACGCCTGGGAAGATACCTATAGTTCTAACTACCTATGAATTTACAAAATGATTTACAGATACTCAGATTTGTTATAATGTATCTTACCAAACTTCATGAGTGTGTCAGTTGCTTTAGTTGTATGGGGAAGTCGTCTGAATTTTAAGTGTCATCTTCTATGAACCGACCAGTTAATGAGAATCAGTAAGGCAGGGCCTTTACCTTTTCACCTACCTACGACAAGTTTTAAATCAATCTTTCCAAGGTAAGTGGCCATACACAGACCAAGGGAATATTGGTCCCATGTATATGGTGCAGTGACTAAAAAACAAGCTCCGAGGCACTCAGGTTTGAGTCTGAGCTGCTTATTTAGTCCTCTTTCCTTCATTAGTAAAATGGGAATTACAGAGTACCTGCTCCATACAACTACCTGGCGTTCACCAAAGCACATTCAGAAGAGCCACCCGGTAGCACAGATTTATGCCTGTTACTAACTTTGCCGTTTCAGGATGGTGTGTGTACTTGTGTTGGGGGTTAGCTCCTCTCAGCACGGCTCTTGCTCCTGCTTTTAATTTGCGGTCCTCTCTGTAGTAACACGGTACCGTAGTAGGGTGCTCAAACAGCACAAAGTGGAGTGATGTCATGTGGACATTGTAAAATTACTTGGGGTGCTGAAAAATTCCACATCTTACCTTCGACTCCAGGTCTGAAAAATGGCTTAGGAATCTGAAATTTGATAAAAGCCCCCAGCTGGGCCATATGCACTTGGAATTGGGATTAATACACATGCTTTGGCATTAAAGAACATACTTCTTTGTAAGCCTGAGTTTATTACCTGAAAATAAAGCAAATGGGGGCCAGGCGTGGTGGCCCATGCCTCAAGCACTCCGACTGTGTCCCTGTACTAAACACTGCAAGAGAAACAGAAAGGAAATCAAAAGCAGTTGGTTTGGCATCTTCATGAACACATAACAGGCACTGAACTGTAAAGGTCTTTTTATGCAAAGTACTGATGAGACAAGAGCCCATTCTAATGTATGCATGGGAAAAGGGACATCTAAAATGTTTTTCAAGCTACCACATTAAGAAGCAAAGATACTTTGTTTTCTATCAGAAAAAAAGTCTGTCTTTTCTCTTAAATGACTTTTAGATTTTGTCATTGATCATAAAATCAAAGATTATTGGTCTTGTTCAGCTATGAGTGTAGTTACTCAACCTGTAAAATGCCACGGGGCCCTTGCCCGCCTGCTTGCTGTGGAGTGTTCCTGCTCTGCAGTGTCCCTCCGCCAGGCCACCTGCCCTGGAACCAGCTGACTATGGACTGAAACCTCTGCAGACTGTGAGCCAAACTTTCCTCCTCAGAAAAAGCCAGACAACCCAAAATGAACAACAACAGCAACAAAACACTGAAACACAACTTCCAATTGTGTTTATCTTCACATCTGAACTCTACGGGGAAGGACTTAACACCATTTCGCATGTCTCATTCATTGGAATTCTAGATATGGTCCATGGCCCTCCGTGTCTTACAATTTTTCCCAAGGCTGTGAAAGAATTTTAAAGTTTCACGTCGTAGCACGTGAGGAACTCAGGTGTATAGTTGAATCAACTTGAATAGTGACCAAAGCAGCTAGTAATCCTCATCTAAGATAAATTAAAACTTGATTGAAACTTGCTGCTTGTCCGTTTCCTACCTTATCTACATGATCAGAATACTGTTTCCTATACAGTGGGCTCACAGCTACAAAAACCAAAAGATTACTGGAAGTGCTAATGGGATGATGGAATTATTTTTAGTTGAGTCTTCCTTTTTTCTAGAAAAAAACCTCTTCAAGTAGAAATCATTAAATGATGTACTTAAATACCACTCTTGCTTAAAGGGATGAGGACTAGATCATCTTTTAAGATACAGTTCAGTTCGGTACTTAGTTTGGTAAGGCTGGGAACATTTCCATACATGGTGCTGGAATGAAGTGCAGGTTAACAAGCTGACTAAATAAATCAGCTACATCTGATATCAAAGTAGAGCCATATTGAAAGAATACACGTAGGAAAACTCCCATTTCTTGCCTGCCAGAGGAGGCTGCAAACCGTGGCCTCCCCAGTGAAAGCAGGGCACAGAGGCACACCACTGGCCACTGCACACAGGACTGCTGTCCTCTACCCACATGCCCTCGGTTGGCCACCAAACACCAACTTCCACATCTGAATTTCCTTTTTGTATCTACCCTGAAATACAAACATTTTAAAGCTCATTTCTGTAGTGATTCATCATGATGAAGGAACGGGTTTGGTTTTTGTCATAAATACAAAAGGGATCATGGGTTTGGACACACTGAATGCTTTCTCCAAGGAAGGCTTCAGAGGAACTGCTAACACCTTCAAGGAACGCCTTCGAAAACTATGTAATTCTAGTAATTAACAAATGGAATTCATTTCAAACCAGAAATATACTTTCTCTACTAAGCAACATATCCAATGCCTAAATGAAGTTCAGATGCAGTAGTATTTCTGAACAAAATGAGGCGATTCCTTTAGGATGCAGTGCTCCTAAACATTCAACTTATCCAGAATTGCCATCCCGACACCCTGGAGTCCGTTCACTCACAATTCTGAGGCAAACACACAAGGAAGGTCAAGGGCAGCATGCCACGATGCAGAGGAGATGTAGTACACCAAGAATTAGTTATTCATTCTGTTTATTGGACTGAAAGAAAAGGAATATGAATGACTGGTAAGTGCTGGGCACTAACACGGAAAAACCTTATTAAAAAAAAAAATCTCAGTAATGCAAATCAAAGTTAATGTCATTTCAACTGAACAAAAATTGTAAAGATGTAAGATACTACATATTTATAAAAGTGAACAAAAGGGTGTTTTGTAAATAATTAGAACAAGTGAAAATAAATATCAGAGACCTGAAGTTTTTAAACTTTAATGAAATAATAAAGCGAAGAAATTTAAACTACTAAATATAATCTGAGGCAGTTAAAAAAAGAAACCCAAAATTTAAGAACACAATCCTTTGAAACATTTAATCAGTCCATAGCAAATAGTTATTATATACCAAAAGCTCTAAGTGTTAACTATTTCCACCACAATGCCATGTAAATCGTGACAATTCAGATTGAGATCAACACTGCTCTCCTCTTGATCTCTACAGCTTGGTTTTTAAGTCTCTACATGCTTCTGCAAGCTGTTCCCTCCCCACACACTTTCAAAGAGCCAATCAGTTTTTCCATCTGTGCCTAAAAATGTTATTCAGTTCTAGCACAATGACCCTGACAATGTTTTAAATTAAAGATGGGGACACAATTTCTGTCTTATAAAAATATAATCAGTATTAACCAAACCTTTAACTCAGAGAGGGCACTTCACATGTGCACAAGACTGAGGAAGACTGACAAGAACCTGGAACAGCTGTTGCAAGGACTTTTTATGAATCAAGTATTCTCTCTCCCACACACACACAACATACACATACATACATTTTTATACTATTATAGTTCTGTTAGATCCAGACTATCTGGATTAAGTAGGTAAGGGACAGGTTTTTACAGTTTTTGCTTTTTCAACTATAGGGCAGCTACTATAACAATAGCTTAACAACACTGAAAAATTTTAATTAAGTTCACCCTGTTTTTAGAAAGTGTCTTAAGTCTAAACTCAAATTTACCTCTTCTCATAAAGTTAGCAGTTTATGTATTAAATCAGATATAGTTTCTGAAATGTAATAATGTTTTGGATAGCAACCCAAAAGGAGAGTTGCTAAAGTCTAAATGAGAAATTAAAACTAAATCAAAATATTTATACATTTTAGAGATGGGACAAAAAGGATATTAAGACAAATGTCTTCTTTCCTCCCCATTCAAAAGCAGCCATTCTTCTGCTGTGAAAGAAAGTGACATGGGCACTTTCCCTGCAGATGTGCGAGAGTGACCTAGAGGGAGCCAGGGTCAGGGCTGGCTTGCACGAAGCAACGTCCTAAAAAAGAAAATTCCAACATGGGGAGGGGTAGGACAGAAGGATTTTCTATTAATGTCATGGAATGCTACTCTAGAGGCAGAATACTCCTAATAGTAAAACTCAGCATATTGCTACCTGTTTTTTTTCAGACTAATATTGGCAAAATTGTTTTTTTTTCCCCTTCCAATTAGGTTAAGGTTAGAGAATCCCCTTTTTTGCTCTCCCACCCAGTAAAATAGGTTGATTTGTGGGGGCGTTTCCTCTGCTTAGACTACTTACCTGGATTAATCTAACACATTTATATGGCCAATAAGAGGAACAGAAAAGTAGCTGGCATGAATACTAATAAAATACAAAACACCAAACAGAAGCCTTTTCATCCCTCCCAACTCCAATTCTAATCCTTCATCACCACTTGCACACCAATCTTAGCAATCCCCAAATCTAACATTTGACCATTAGTAACCAATTATTTGGAGGAAAGACATTTAATTTCATTCTTGCTCTAGCCCTTAATACATAATAACAAAAACATTTCTAAGCACATGGAAATGAGCCTACTAACCTGATTTTTGGAGCCAAAAATTCTCCACTCTATTTTGATCTATGTGCAAAAAGTATTGGTACTTTTCAGTTTTGACATTTGTTAATATCCTGTGACTGGCTTGATAGTATTCTCACTCTTAAACCTACTATACAGTCTACGGCATTATCCCAAGTTTTCAGCAAGTAGCTATGGATTAGACAATCCTGCCATCAGATTGTTACACCGTAAAATCCTATGTTTCTTCATTTCTTCCACCTTCCTAGCACAGTCGCTGCACGGCAAATGGAGGAAACAGAGTTTACAGCCAATTGGCACAGCAAAGTACCAGTATAGATAGGAAGCTGCCAGTTAGGGATAGACAGACCTGAAAAGCAAACTCACCTAGCTGCTATGGAAACCTTTGCATAGTTGTCACTCCATTTTAACAGGAGTTATGTTCTTGTAAATGTGCCTCCACTCGATTCAAGTGTTTCTAACCATACTTCAGAAGCACTGTGAAAGCTCCGATATACAGGGGGGCTGGGTGCAGAAGGATCCAAGTGCCAAGTCGCCCCTGGATGGGCACAGATCGCATGCGTGTTAAGACATGCCAGAGCACCCTGTGACACCTGCCGCACAGCTGCATCCTTGTGGCATCACTTGAGGACGGGGCAGGGTGTACTAATGGATCAATCCTTCTTACTGTACTGAGGTAAAGAGAAGTTGCCACTTAATTGTATAGTTACTAATGAAGATTTTTATTCAAGCTTAAAATAAAAAGTAATTTTAGTCAACAAAACTTAAGTACCAGATAAACGGTAACATATATTTTAACTTATAAGTATCAAAAGAGGAATTGATTCTCTAAGTGGTGGTGTCTGCAAAATGGAGCTTAAAGTATTATTTTATATACCAATTTTATAAAATATGACCACGATTTGTCATTTTCTACAATGGGCTTTTGGAAGAATACCCACTATTTTAAGGCCAAATGTGTTTCCCTTCCTTCTCCCTTCCCTGACTTCCCCTTTCTCCTTGCTGTCGATCCTTCCCTGTCACCCCACAAGGGAAGAATTCCTGAGCCCAAGCCTTCTCTCCTCCGTGGGACCTGAAGGAGTACCGCCACATAATACGGTTGACTTGGCCAGGCTTTGGGGGAACTGAGTACAAGAGTCCTTCAGCAGAATCCTACTTCGGGGGCATCCCCACTCCTCTTCCCAATGTAACGGTGGTGGCCACCCTATCTATCTTCTGGAGAGCAGCAGGCTTTCGAGACTAAGTATACTGTACTCAGTTGTCGTGGGGTTTAAAAACACAGTGTGCACAACAGGCTTTTGGCTTATTTTAAATGTGAAATTCTCAAATTGAAAAAGTAGTTTTCCATGAAGGAAACTGGCGAGGGAAAGACTACCCGCACACAGCACCAGTGGAGAATGAGGCTCAGTATGGCAACATCTAAAAAACTGAGGAGGAATATTCTTCGACTTCATGTATCCCTGTATGTCAAAATACTAAGGGCAACTGAGGGAAAGCACTAGGTTTTAATCCCAGCTTAAGTATGTTTGTAATCTACTGAATTCCTCTAACAGTCTCAATTATGTATGCTATAAACTTCCGTGTCTGATTCCTACTCTTTTGCTAGATCACACCCAAATGACTTTCCAAGTGAGAACAACTTGACAAACTTTTTGAAAACCTGTATTAACTACTGATCTCTTACATTGGTACATTTAAAATTCTCTTTTTGAAACATGAGTTTCTTCAACACCAGATACTGCTGTTCCATCAGGAAGCAAACAACGGGGGGAATCTTCAAAGATTGACTATGAATTTCCTGTGTCAGGTCTTTCATGTCACTGTCTCTGACTGCGTCTCATGTGGAATTCCAGAACAGCATCCGTTATACTGCATATCTAAGTTGTAGAGGGAACTCTTTTTAAGCTGGTTTAAATTCCAAATGTATACAAATGAAGTCACTTTAATCCTATAAATACTTCTTAATTTATTTTTAAAAAATTGTGCTGTTAACCCTTTTACGGGCAACAAGCTATGTGAAAAGTACAAAACTTTTTGTCAAATGTAATATTGAGAGTGCTTTTGACATAGTTCACTGGTTTGTCATCTGTATCAGTATATACTGCGCAACGGGCAAGGCTAGAATCCATGAACCAAGCTGCAAAG